>JAOYND010083853.1:0-20510 GCA_025802135.1 Lagerstroemia fauriei | reverse complement strand
CAATACTTATCAGTTCAACGATACTTCTCGATTCGTATAAAATATCCGAAAGATCGATGCCAGTGAACACAATGGTAACATGTATCTAAAATATTGAGAAAAAAAAATATCGGCAGTCCTACATATTTACTGTTTCTTACAAGTGAGTATTAAATATTTTAAAGTGGCCAAATTAAGTCCTATACGTTATCCGTCATTACAAGATCGAGTCATTTCCATCACCTACTGTTATTTTAAGCTAACGTGGCGTTGACATGTAAATACCACTATGATGTGTTAAATTGTAACGTTGACGTGGATAATTTTAGCTTGATGTGTAAACAATTAGGGGTAAAAGGGTAATTGATTTATTTTGGAATAAAAAATAATATTTCTAAATTCGTGTGTAATATGTCAGGTTAAAATTATCAACGTTAGGTAAAATTTGACACATCATGCTGATATGTTACGTCAGCTTAAAGTAATGGAAGATAATAAAAAAGACTCAATGTTGTAATGACGGGTAACACATTGGACTTGATTTACCACATTAAATTTTTGAGACTCAATTGCAAGAAATGACAAACATAGAGAACTCCCGGTATCTTTTACTCCTAAAATATCCATTCAGGTCTACAAGTGTCTTGATCCATATCCACCTAAAAATCTAAACTATTAAATAGTGGTACTAAATTCCCCTTTAAATCACGTTATAATCTATATTATTTATTAGGTGTAAGATTGACTTCTCAACATCTGCCCCACGTGGCAATGCGTTTATACTTGACGCGTGCGTTAAGTATCCGCTCTCAACAATTGACCTCAATTCGGACACTTTTCTTCTATACTCGGACGAGGGAGATAACGGACCATGAGGAGGCTTTTCTCTCTTGTAGGCTGTAAAATTTCGGAACAAGGAAATACGATGCAAATTGAGGGTGAAAGACAAAATTCATTGCTGTCAATAGTCGTCGTTATATTCAAGTTTCACAACTCTCCAATCAGGAAACTAATACCGTGAAATTAGTGACAAAATAAATGAGAGTAGACAAGGAAATAAATATATCCTAGTTAATCGGAAATAGACGATTACATATACTTTACATATGGAATAAGATATGCCTTCAACACTCCCCCTCAAGTTGGAGTGTGAGGATTCTGAACACCTAACTTGCTTAGGAGAAATTGGAAGCGGTCCCTTCCGAGTGCCTTGGTGAATATGTCTGTCAATTGGTGTCTGGAGGAAATATCCATCGTGCAGATTTCACCAGACTTAATATGTTCCGGATAAAATGACAATATATTTATATTTTGTTTGTTCGTGATAACACTGGATTGGCAGCAATGTGTAGAGCTGCTTGATGATCAGTGCAATAATGCAGGATGATCAACGGGAATATCCACAGAGGAAAGCAAACTCTGAAGCCATATTAGTTCACTCACAGTGGCTGCCATTGCATGATATTTGGCCTTTGCAGAGGAGCAGGAGATAGTGGTTTGCTTCTTGGTGCGCCATGATATGGGACTACCTCCCAACGTGGCATAATACCTAGTAATAGATCGTCGAGTCATTGGACATGAAGCCCAGTCTGAGTCGCAATGGGCTATTAACTGTAGAGAAGAGGGCTAGGGAAGACTCCTTGTGCAGGTGATTGCTTTAGATATCGAAGGACCCTCATGGCCGCGTCCCAATGTCCTTGGCGTGGGGCTTGCATAAATTATAAAAGTATATGAACGGAATAACATAATTTAGGCCGAGTTACGGTCAGGTAGATAAGACGTCCTACCAGGCGATGATATCTGCCGGGGTTAGAGAGGAGGTCTCCAGAGTCATCAGACAACTTATGTTGTTGCTCTATGGGAAAGTAGGATGAACGTGGTCCCAACATCCCGCATTCTGATAGTGTAGAGTGCGTACTTCCGTTTGACTTAGAAATAATCCAGAATTAATTTTAGTCATCTCAATTCCTAAGAAATATTTCAGAGGGCCCAAATCCTTTATCGGAAACACGGACCAAGATATTCATTTTTCTATTAATACCTAGAAAATTTATAACTTAGTGGACAGCATTAAAGGGCATTTTCGGATTTCCAAAAAAGAGACCATAACTACCAGGTAGTGTCTTAAAGTAATAGAGATAATATAAAATCATATAAAATTTTCTCCTAAGTGAGCAACTTTAAAAAGGAGGGGAAAAAAAAGATATTGACTACCATCTATTGCATAGTTTCATTTTTCAAACTACTTGGTGGACACTCACTTTCAATAGATATCATGAAACTGATGGGTCGGATCTGTCAGGTTTCCAGATGATCCTACTCCAGGTTGACCTCGAAATCTGTTGGTTGAGTTCAACGATTAAAGTGGACTTCATGGATAAATTTATACCTCGAAATTCATGTTAATAAGTGGAACTAATTAGGATGTCATATCACTGCAAGAAATTATGTATTTATAGCCATAAGTAGAGGTAGATAGGTGGTCAAAACCACAAGAATTTGTCAAAAATCTTAAATATCGACAAAGTTATCGACCGAGGTAGCATTGACATTAAAGTTCCCATCAAAAATTTTTACCAAGGAAAATATGGCAAAAGGATGGACGAAAGCTATCGAATAACATCCACGACAGTAGTTTGTCAAAAAAAGGTAAAAGATGGGGAAAGTTATCGTCCACCGCCTTTAGTCGGTAGGAGATTTAGAATTATTTTTCAATGTATCGACTACTTGGGACGACAATAGATGGGCTGATCAGAGCTAAACGAGAAATACGAATACCACCCACTTCGATCTGACCATTTTTTAAACTTTATATTATTGGGATCGTGTTTGATTGATCATAGGAGCTCATTTTGACACAAATTATACTTGGTGGCTACCAACTTACAACTCTAAAAAGGGAATAAGGCTATGGACAACTTTATAAGATCTAAAAGTATAACCATCCAGACACCTTTTTAAGGACAGAACCATGTGCATGTCATGCCTTAAGGGGACCATAATACCTCTCAAGGATCATTTTATGTCAGATTTAGTACCGATTAGGACGAGTCGATTTCATCAATACTCATTATAAAGTTTTTTAAATAAGATTTATTTTAGTAGGCTACGGCCAACAACTCTGGGAAGGCTTTGGGGGACAAGCACATAAAATTCAATTGAAGAAAATAGAGAGTAAGATGATGAAGTAGAAAAAACCCTGACTTAGGATTCAAAGTGTTTGAGTTGAATAGAGTAACTATTCGAGAAGATTTCGATGATCAACCCAAGACGTATCGCACAAGGAGTCAATCAAACTTGACGTCGAGTAAAGAAATTTCAATATTTATATACGACTTTATAAGAATTTTTATATAAATTTTACAATAATATTTTTGTATTTTCTAAAAAAATAAATTATGTAAAAATAATATTTAAAATAAATTATTGGAGAAAGTTAGAATTTTAAGAATTGACAATGGTTATCTTGTGAATTGACTCTTTATTCTTCGATATAATATATATGAAGGATGCGAAGATCCGTCATCCCAATTACTTGTAAATAAGGAGTAGAATTTACATATTTAATACCTATTATGGATCTAATTAGCAATCAAACTACATAATGGAGATTCCATCCGAAATTCATCCGCAATTAAAATTCATATTACACACTATCAAACACACCTGATGGTAAGTTTGGTTGCGATGAACCGAATTAATCATGAATCATAATCTATAAAAAAACTAAATTAATAGGTAATGTAATAGTTGGGTAATAAATTTTACTTAGTTTAGTAGTTTGTAATGGAATGAAATAGGAAATTGTAATACATAGTTTGGTACTCAAGAATGGCATATGAAATTCATAAGTAATATAGCCTAAATTACATAAATATCCTTGGAGGTAAATAAGTTTAATTGAAACTTACAATTAATTTAATACGTGAAATATATAAATTAAAATTTAATAAATAATAATAGCAAACTGATGTAAAACTTAAAAAAAACTGATGATAGGAGGAAGCAGGTTGATAATAATGAACCCAAAAAATAACTGATGTAATGTTTAATCAGAAACCGAGGTTGATAATACTTATTTCATGGCAAGTTTCATTGAATTGATGTAATATTTTGACATTTTTGGGGAATTCAAATATTTTTTGCATTTTAGTTCATTACGGGCCACGAAGAGTTGGCTGTAATGAGAAGCCGCATCAAAATGTCAGTAAAAGGCTTCCTGATTGGACTGTAATTGAGCCTAAATATGAATAACCAATTATGGGCCAAAATTACAACCAACGATGTACTGCGCCTTCCGTATGTAAGGATCATGAATAGAATTGGCCATTCCGGACTACCAAATATAGGCCATAAGTTTTGTCTCTATCTGATCCAAAAACTCCAGATAAAGTCAAGTTTAAATTCCAACAGTCCATCACATACGACAATGAATCAAATTGATAAGCCAAACTCTCATTTGTTCTGGTTCAACAAGAAAAGAACAAACATCCCATGCGTGATTGCATGAGGAAATTTGACTTGGAAACATAGACAGGCCCCAGTTTGCAAAACTTTAGAGCCCTTCAACAGGCTGATCAAAGTCAAGTTGCACAGTCTTCTTTCTTGCCGTAGAAGCACATTAATAAGCAGTTTGAGACAAGAAGTTGGAATGAGTAAATCTATATTCTCATCTGCTTGTTGAGCTTCCAATGAGAAGATGAGTTTTCGAAAACATTCGATTTTACAGAATAATTTATCAATACTCAATGCCAAATCCAGTGAGGAACTGGGCATACTTCAACAATCAAATTTGAATGGTCTTGGCAATAACAATATCGAGTTCCGTCATCATCGCAATTTGCAAAGGCTCGAGAAGCTGACTTTTGGCTTCATATATGCTCCAGGACTACTTAGTTGCAATGTCTCATGAGCGATTACACGAGAAGAGAGCCTTTCATCACAGTAACGGCCTTACCTCGAAGATGCACTCGCTGGTTCTTCTCATCGAGCTGCAGGTTCAGTTCTCCACCACGAGGAGACGCCTGAGTCTAATGTAACACTAAGTCAATCCACTATGATGGAGAAGTAACTTGCAGCAATCTATATACAGAAAAAAAAACTCTGCTATGTAGAAATATAATGGAATGGAGAGATTACGACATTTGCAACAAATTCA
This sequence comes from Lagerstroemia fauriei, assembly GCA_025802135.1. NCBI lineage: Eukaryota > Viridiplantae > Streptophyta > Magnoliopsida > Myrtales > Lythraceae > Lagerstroemia > Lagerstroemia fauriei. The sequence continues at coordinate 15,373 of JAOYND010083853.1, read as the reverse complement.
TCCTTCCCGAGTTTCTTGCTCCAATAGGGTGCCAAAGCACAGTGTGCACTCCCACAGACAAGATCCTGGAAAATTAGATGATGTGGTTCAAGGTTTGGGCAAGTATAGGAAAACACTGTTTTACATAAATATGCATGTTACCTCATTGATTCCGAGCTTTGGGCAGAAGAATCTACTGTAAAAGTCGAATCTTGATTCTGGTGGAGCAACAGCTGTTATCAATAAGCCCCTTCCAGGAGATTTGATTATCTCATCAAACTGAGGCTGAAAGCTCTCAAGTTCTTCAGTAGATGAGAAAACAACCTGCGAATCGTGGATCCAGCTTTACCATGGGATGCTAAACAGTTTGAATGTCACAATCATTTTTCAACAAAATGGTAGAAGACTGATCATATGCACTATGTTTTCCAACTTGACAATTTTTGGTTGCGATTAGCTTCAAACTTTAAGATAGAAATGTTTACAAGGAGATCATCTGTTGCAATCATCTTCATCTCGATAATTGACGTTTTGCTCAAGGCTTTGGAGATCAATGATTGCTGCTCGCCATTGTAATCGCCTAAAGGGACCAATGAAAAATCCAGCTCGATAAAGAATGGGACCAATGAAAAATCCAGCTCAATAAAGAATGGTGAAGCTTCCCCATTCTGTGTTTCTGAGAAACTGGAAGTCTTGGCCTCGGGTGCCCCGTTTAGCAATTAAAATCCCTGTTAAAGTTTCAAACTTGATTATGTTGGAATCTACTCTACCAGAGGAGAAAATAGGGTGCGCAGCCGCTAGAGTTGCATGACTGCAGAGCTCGACCTGAAAGGAGCAAGCGTCACAAACTTGCTCAGGTAATGCATGCTCGAGAATAGTGTTAAGCCAGCAGAATCCACATGAAATTTCCCAGTAGAATCAATAACAAGATGATTCTATGATCCATTCACTTGACCGTTCATTAGATTAATCTAATGGCTCATGGTCATTTTCTGCACCCGCTTAACCATATGGTGGAATTTCCCCAAAAATTAGCACAAGCTGCAGTCCGTAGAAGAATCCCTGGAAAGGAACCATTTCATCCAGAATTTTATAGTTTCAACGTTTCAAGTTCAATCTGTTTACTGCTAGACTGAAAGATCTCCTTTTCCTTATGAAAGTTTGAGAACACCGACAATGGTGACAAAGCAATGACCTGGAAATCAAGAATCTCTTGTTCTGCTGCTACTTTGGTTTATCGTTGAATCGAACAAACAAAGCATATATGCAGGGCACAGAGAACAGCACAAGAATAAGACAACCACGTAATTTATAATAGGGAAAAACCTCGGCGACAGGGGTGAACCATCGGAGACGAAACCTCAGAGGTGAGGGCCCGCCCACTGAACCCTGGGATGCTGGTGAGGTAACAAGTCTCAGAGATGTTGAACTTGGTGGCCACCGCCTGCAACCAGCCGTTACTCTTCTCCTCCTCCAGGAAGCACACTGCCGTCGAGTTCCCCTTCAATGGCGACTCGGTGAAAGCGTCTACCTGTCTGCCACTGCAACCCCCGACATCAGCAACCGGTCAACGTAGAGCCACAAATGTAAATAATTTATTGTTACAGTCAACGGCGCAAAGAGAGAGAGAGCATACCACTAAATATTTGACCAAAGATTTTGCCATTGATGGAGAAAATTAAGGATTTGAAGGGAGATTAAAAGAGAAACTTGAGAGAGGTGTGAGGGATGGTGGCGACTGATGCAGTTACGCGGGGCTGAACTTGCTTATATGGAAGCTAGAACCTATATTCGGTCCACTCCTTTCTTCTCTGGGGAGTTGGCATTTCTGTAATTTTCACAGTAGGAAAGGGCATACTGTACTAGGAATAAGTGGACGGACTTGTACATCCGAGGGTTGGACCCACTGTTAAGTTGACAACGTGCAGTAAGTCAGTACAGGGTTCGACTCTCCTGGAAGTCGGTATCTAGGGATTAATGGTGGGTCCAAGCCGTATATAATACACCGTCTGGTGGGCTAGTTGGTTGCTACGGCGCTGAATATCATGAACATAAAAAAAAAAGTGGGAGGACATGATGCAATTCCAATGGAAATAACTCCCAAAGTTGTATATGCGCTAAATCTGACAAACTCATATGTGTAACAAGTATATCACGTTGTAGTGTTGACATGTTATTACAAATCAATGAAATTTTATTATTTTTATTTTTTAGGGTTTTATTAGAAAAACCTTTAAAATGACTAGTTCTTAGTAGTTTGTGACACTATACCAATATTATAAAATCAATAACCCATTGCACACAATACTCTCATCAAAAAATTGTATATAGATAGTATTACATCTAAATTTATGGCAATAGTTAAGGAATTGGATTTTGAATTTGGTTCTTCTAGATCTGTATAATACCATCTAAGAGGTTGTGAGACATCATTAAATTTTTAAAAATACTAAGAAAATAATAAAATAAAATAAAATAAAATAAATAAAATATAGAAATTTTTTTAAAATAATGTAAAATTTTTAAAATAAAAATAAAATAATTGAATAAAAATAATAAAATAAAATAAATATTATATTATCCTTAAATTGTCGAAAAGATGATCATATAATTTTTTTAAAAAAGTATTATTATAGTTAATGTTTCGAGTATGTGATTTTTCAATTAATTAAATATGATGATTAAATAATAAATTTTGAAAAAAAAATGAAAAAGTAGAGAGAACGTATGAGAAAAATATATATAAAGTAAGAGAAGATAAAAAATTAATAATGGAGAAAGATAGGTAATTATATATTAGTGAATTTACCATAACACCCCATTTTCCTTAATTTAGTGGTTACTAAAAATTAAAATGTATATGTCAGTATATGTAATTTAACAAAGTGAACAAACACGTGTTTCTGTATATAGTATAGACAAATACCGATTTAAAAAGAAATATAGTTATATACAGTACATGAAAAAGATATGTTTGATTGTCTTTTACGAGAAATAATTGAAATAATAAAGATTCTATCAAAAGCCAAGTATAAGGATGAAACATGGAGTTGTTGGAGTCAAATCTATGTGGAGCAGTTATAATTTGATCTTGACTATTTTTATTTTATAAAATGGAATTAAAGGTGACCTTGCTTAGCCACATATATACACACTAAAATTCGGCCCGTGATATGTACGGATTTTATTATTCAATAAAATTGATAAAAACTGAATGTGTAACAAATTATTAAGCAAAATTTTACTTGTAGTTAATCTTGGCATATGTGATTTTTTGATAAATAAAAATGGAGAATCGGTAATAAATTTATGAAAAATTGAGTAACAATAAAAATAGTAGAGAAAAAGTATGACGACAATAAATGTAAAAAGAGAGAATAGAGAGAGAAAGCGAGTGTAGAAAAGATTAGATAGTAACATTTTGTAAATTTACTAGCATATCCTTAGTTTTTTAATCTAATAGTTGTTAAAAATTTGACTTAATGTTCTTAATGAGGTGAAAAAAATCAAAGAGGGAAGTTGCTCTCGTATATAATACAGAGTCTCGTGCTTCGCATAGAAAGAAAGAAAAATAAATAAAAGTGAAATATGAAGAAATCAATTAAATTGCAATCGTAATCCTTTTTAATAGTAGATCGTTTAAAATATAAGTGTAGTTTGTGACACTATACCAATATTATAAAATCGTATACCCGTTGCACACAATACTCTCATAAAAAAATCGTGTATAGATAGTACTATATCTAAATTTATGGCAATAGTTAAGGAATTGGATTTCGAATTTGGTTCTTCTGGATCTGTATAATACCATCTAAGAGGTTGTGAGACGTCATTAATTCTTTAAAAATGCTAAGAAAATAAAATAAATAAAAAATAAAAAGATGTTCAAAATAATATAAAATTTTAAAATAAAAATAAAATAATTGAATAAAAATAATAAAATAGATATCATATTATCCTTAAATTATGGAAAAGATGATCACATAAATTTTTAAAAAAAGTATTATTGTAGTTAGTGATACTACAATAATACCATCGTCTTGAAGATGGACATGAACTGTGAGCCATGTTTTAAGTTTGATGATCGATTGCCTATCTCAACCTTCTGCATCTTTTTTGGGCTTTTCTATGTGGAACAACTTATAATGGAAATGTTTTGCTAATTATTTTTCTGTCTTTTCCATATTACTAATTATTTTTCTCTTATTTTTCTAACACCTAATTTGTTAATCTGTATTCTGTGCAGCGTCGGAGCACTTCCTCTTTGATATTAGGAAGGTATGGCCCATTAGTCTCCCATTTCTCCTTTAAGCTGAGTGAGTCCTGTTACCCAATTATATTCCCTTTTGGGAAAAACAAAAGACTGGCCATGTCTCATAACCGTACTTGCATTACTGTGTTGTTATATTCAAGTGTTTCTCTTTTCCTCTTAGTATTCAATGATCGGAAGTCAAACTCCCTCTGTACCAATTGATGAAAATTGATTAATGTGCACTCTCTAGAGTAGTATCAAATTATCTTTTCACACACACACTAAAGAAAAAGAAGAGAGAATAGCAATTCTTTGATATTTCATTCTTTCGGTTGCATCTCTTTTGAACCTAGAATCATATAGTTTTGTGGATCAATGAACTCCACAACATCATAACGTTGAAATATATCTATGTGCAGTGCTGCTGCAATATGGATATTTGGTTTGTGGCTTATGTGAATTTTGTGTATTATACACATGATGAAAAACCTTTTTGTCCTTCTCTTTTTGTGGAATTATAATCCTTTTCATGTTTGTCCGTCTGGACTACTCGAAATATTCAAACTTTGTATAACTATTGTAAGAAAATACGATCCGCCCATGTGGACCCGATCGACTTAACTCGAACCCGACTCGGTCAGATCGTGCCTTCTCTCAAATGGTTGCATTGCTTCACTGAGGGGCTGTGTCCGTTGGGTGAAAGGTCACAACTCCTCCTCCTCTTCAACTACCAATAACTAAAGTGGTAGGTGAGAACGCAATTAATGATGCATGTGTGAAAGTAACCATTCTTCAGAGAGACAAAGCGAGTGAGTTCCAGTTACGTGTTACTTCCATTAGAGATCGAGTTAGAGGGTTCTTGTACTGTAAATCGTGTTTGGTCCTCGCACGACTACGTAGTGAGGATCCACCGCCGGTGTGTTCGAGTTCATGAAACTACTCGGTACGTGATTCGATCCCGCACAACGATCTTGAATAATCAAAAGGTATGCCGACAACCTATCTCGGTATTTTAATATGTGTGAATATGGATTTCTTCCATGTGATATATGTATGTGTTTGAAATGCATCGTTATTGTATAGAGTTCCAACATTGGTATCAGAGCCGCAGGGTTCGTTTCAATATCAATATATGAAAAATCGATGTGCATGAACATAGACCGGTTCTGTGATTGCTGTTTCTAATTCGATGTCAATGTCTTTTGGTGTTAATTTTTATATCTTTAGATTCCTCGTTTCAAGACGATTTCAACGATATATTGTATACCTCGTTTCGATGTCGTATGACAAAGTTATGATCGTTTAAAGTTTTGAAATGGATCAAAATTTTTCTGGGCGTAAAGAACAATATGAACATATGTAGAGTTTCGGCCACTCTCGGATGGGAGAGTGTTATTCACCTCTAGATTCGATTGAGAAACCGAAAGCTGCAACAGACTCCACTCACAGAGTAGGAGAGGGTGGATTCATGCACGCACCGGTAAGAGGCCTTAAAGGAGGTGCGTGAGGCACACACTCCGGCCACCGAGATTAGAAATACAAAAAAAGGCTGTATCTTAAGTCTCAAGAGCGCAGCGACGCGATTTGTGGCCATACGAACTGCTCCGATGTCGGATCGTCGAGCCGTCTTCACCGTTGTAATATTAACTCAATTTTATACTTTTGGTAAATTTTTCAGAATTTTTTAAGAGTCGGAATAGGTCCGAATAATTTCTGAAAATGTAGAAACAGAAAATATATGAGTTCTGAATATCTTACTCAATATCTGAAACATATGGTGTTTTTCTTAGATGAATAATTTTCGGTGTATTCTAGCATAACAGAAGAGCATTGTACTAATTTTTTCAGAAATTTTAGATGCAAACACAATTTATTATCATTTACTGACTTAATTTAGGTTACAAATTCATAACAAATTGCTTGTCATTGTAAAATTTATGAAACTTCTTCCTGGACATCTCTACAGCCGCAGAAACATTCTAGAGTGATTTCATAATTTTTTCACTGATTTAGATTTTTTTTCCAGATTATTAATCGCTTGTAGTTGCTTGATTAATTAGGAAAACTATCAAAACATTCTGAAAAATTATGAAATTTTTTAAAAAGCATCATAAATATGTCAGAAATATTTTTGAGTGATTTCTGATTTTTTTCATTTTGTTTAGTATATTTCTTATTTTTGACCGTATATAGTTACTTGATTGATTGAAGAAAAAATACTATAGTACTCTGAAAAATTTAGAATAATAAATATGATGTGCATTTAATGTGTTGTAGCATATTATATTTAGTGAGAGATTTTATTGAGTGAATTAATTTAGCTCCAAAATAAATTTATGCGAGATAATTAAATTTATTAATAGTTATGGTCAAGAGAACGTGGGTGATGATTAGGAGCACTACGAATTTTTGATCTCGCGCCTTTGATTATTTATATTAGTTGTTTAAATTATTGATGCATAAATCTTGTGATTGTTTATGCTAATTCTGAAAATATCCATGCGCATGTATAATATATTTTACAATGACATCGAAATCTATTGTCGCCGATTTGATGAAGGGTGAGAAACTGGATGGTGACAATTATGGCACCGAAAGATTCAGTATCTCCTGGACGAGCAGGAAGTCTTGGAGACTTTGGACCAGGCCATGGATGCGCCTGAAAAAGGTGATACACATCAGCACCAACGAGACCTTGATGCCTACCAGAGTTGGCTCAAGAAGGACCGTTGTGCGCGCTTTACTATGTTAAGCAGCATGCACAACGATCTAATTGATGAGTTTGAGTTGTATCCAACTACTCACAAGATGTGGGAGGCCCTCAAATCTAGGTTCGGTGTAATGTCTCTCACCAAACTCAGGGAATTGAACATGACGTTCGATTCTTGTGTCAAGAGGTCGGATCAGACCATGAAGCGGCATCTCCGATGCATGGCTACTATTATCCAAGACCTTAAGTCGGGTGGGGTAACCCTTTCTGATGAGCAGCAGGTACAGGCAGTGATTAGATCACTACCTAGTTCATGGGAGCATATGAAAGCAAATATGACCCACAACGAGAGCGTCAAAACGTTTGACGATATTTGTCGCCATTTAGAGCTGGAGGACGAACGCCTAAAGGCTGCCAAGCCTAATTCTGAGGCTAACGTTGTGACCTCTAGTTCACATAAGGCCTCTGGGTCAAAACGCAAGCGAATTGGAGGTGCTCCTAAGGACCAGGATGAACCTGCGCCCAAGAAAGGTAAATCCACCAAGTGCAAGAGAGGAAAGCGTGGTGGAAAGAAAGACCTGAGCAAAATCAAGTGCTTTAACTGTCAAAAAATGTGACACTTTGCTCGTGATTGCGCTGAAGCAAATAAGGTACTTATGAACATTTATTCTTGCTCTATATGTTTTATGGTCACTGATGGTTCAACTGCTAATCCTACTCATTTGTGGATTGTGGATTTAGGCACAACCAACCACCTAGCGAGGAGTTGAGATAGGCTTGTGGAGTATCGCCGAGTTCCAACCAGAAGAAGGGTGCATAGAAAAACATTTTGAGTGTGCAAGTGCTTGGAATCGGCACTTACAAGCTCAATTTGCGAAGTGGTTGCGCACTATATCTCCATGATGTCCTTCATACTCCTGAGATCCGGTGAAATCTGTTATCAGTTATGGTCTTATTGGGTCTTAGTTTTAAATTTGTGTTTGAGGGCTCGACTGTAAGTATTTTTCTTGGCGATGTTTTCTATGGTAGTGGTTTTATTTTAGATGGTTTGATAGTGTTAGACATTAAATATTATGAGAATAAAAATGTCGATTCCTTTTCTCTAATTGCTTCGGGTAATGATGATGTTTGCACTAATACGATTAAATGGCACGCTAGATTAGGCTATGTGAGCTTAGATTGAATAAACAGACTTGCTAGAGAAGGTCTTTTAGGACCTCTCGCAAAGGTTAGCATGTCAACTTGTGAACATTGTCTTGAAGGAAAGGCAACTAGAAAACTATTTGGTAAAGCTAAAAGGGCATATGTTCTATTGCAATTAGTTCACTCAGATATATGCGGACCAAGGAATGTAAGAGCACGTTCTGGTGCATATCATTTCATCACATTTATAGATGACTATTGTAACGACCCGAAATTCTCGAGTCGCATAAGTGATACAGAAAAATAATTATCCAATACTTACAAATGATTCAGATACGAAGATAAATGAGTTGAAGTAAAAGTATATCCAATAAAATAATTTCAGATAAATACAACTGATTCAGCTATAAATATACATAAATAATATAAAATTCGAAGTAAAAAAATCGAAACCTAAGATTTCTCGAGACCTCCACTGCTCTCCCAATATCCTGTAAAACAACTAGAAGGAATAATGTGATGAGCTTGAAGCCTAGTGAATAACCACATCCTAAATGAGCCGGATCCTGCACAGGTTCCACATATATATATATATATATATATCCAATAAAATAACATCGAGACTTCTAGAACTCAGATCGCCCCTGTGTCCCTTCCCGCTCCCGACCATAGTAGCGGCTCCACACTGGCGGCCTCTTTGCCCCAGGTAGCCCTTTCCTCCTGCTCGGCTCACGACTAGCTCGGGACGCCACAGGACTCACCGCTTCCATCAATCTCATTTTTCTCAATCGTATTCCATAGTACTAAAATACATGCATGATCCGTAACACTGATATGGCCATGACAATGCAGTTCTAAAATATATAATATATGCGATAAAAGAACTAATTTAGAGATAAATTGCTCATCTTATTTAGCTCAAAAATAAAAAACAGATGATCAAATCATTTTTTCCCCTCATCGTTGCCCTCCGTGGTCTCTCTCAATTCCTCTTCTCTCTTCCTTACTCTCAGTCGAATGAAATGGAAACGCACTAGCCTTTACACAAGCACTTCATAAAAGTAAGCAGAATGGATAAGCTTAAGCAAGAGTTTGACACATGGCACACTCACACACACATACATATATATATATATATATATATTCTTATATCTTTGGCAGGGGAGTACATATGGATTAATATCCATTACCAAGAATTATCAAAAGAATAAATTAAGATAATTATAAGTAAATAAATATTATTAATTTTTTCTTTGTAAAATTTTTTGGATATCACAAACTCTCCTCCTTCAAAGAATTTCGTCCTCGAAATTCAAGTTCAAAATAAATTTAGCAAGTCACAGGCTCAGGAAATCGTAGACCTAAGCTCTGATACCACTTTGTAACGACCCGAAATTCTCGAGTCGCATAAGTGATACAGAAAAATAATTATCCAATACTTACAAATGATTCAGATACGAAGATAAATGAGTTGAAGTAAAAGTATATCCAATAAAATAATTTCAGATAAATACAACTGATTCAGCTATAAATATACATAAATAATATAAAATTCGAAGTAAAAAAATCGAAACCTAAGATTTCTCGAGACCTCCACTGCTCTCCCAATATCCTGTAAAACAACTAGAAGGAATAATGTGATGAGCTTGAAGCCTAGTGAATAACCACATCCTAAATGAGCCGGATCCTGCACAGGTTCCACATATATATATATATATATATATCCAATAAAATAACATCGAGACTTCTAGAACTCAGATCGCCCCTGTGTCCCTTCCCGCTCCCGACCATAGTAGCGGCTCCACACTGGCGGCCTCTTTGCCCCAGGTAGCCCTTTCCTCCTGCTCGGCTCACGACTAGCTCGGGACGCCACAGGACTCACCGCTTCCATCAATCTCATTTTTCTCAATCGTATTCCATATAGTACTAAAATACATGCATAATCTGTAACACTGACATGACCATGACAATACAGTTCTAAAACATATAATATATGCAATAAAAGAACTAATTTAGAGATAAATTACTCACCTTATTTAGCTCAAAAATAAAAAACAGATGATCAAATCATTTTTTCCCCTCATCGTTGCTCTCGGTGGCCTCTCTCAATTCCTCTTCTCTCTTCCTTACTCTCAGTCGAATGAAATGGAAAAGCACTAGCCTTTATATAAGCACTTCATAAAAGTAAGTAGAATGGATAAGCTCAAGCAAGAGTTTGACACATGGCACACTCATACACACATACATATATATATATATATATTCTTATATCTTTGACAGGGGAGTACATATGGATTAATATCCATTATCAAGAATTATCAAAAGAATAAATTAAGATAATTATAAGTAAATAAATATTATTATTTTTATCTTTGTAAAAATTTTTGGATATCACAACTATACGTGTTTTGGTAATATCTACTTGATTTCCCATAAATTAGAAGCTTTAACTTGTTTTGAAAAATATATGAGTTTGATTGAGAATCAAGAAAAGAGATTTAAGGCTCTCATAACTGACCGAGGACACGAGTATTTATCGGAATAATTTAAAAGGCTCTATGATGAAAAGGGAATTGATAGGTAATTAAATATACCCGGAACTCCACAACGAAATGGAGTGGTAGAAAGGAGGAACAGAATCCTCCTGGATATGGTTAGGTCTATGATGGCATAAGCTAACTTACCCGCCTCCTATTGGGGAGATGCGCTATTGATTGCCGCCTACATACTTAATCGTGTACCCTCCAAATCAGTTCCTAAAACCCCGTACGAGTTATGGACCGGCGAAAAAGCTATTTTAGGATATTTACGGCCATGGGTTTCGACAGCATATGTGCACAACTCTTCTCATAAGTATGAGAAATTAGGCCATAGAGGTCGGAAGTGCATCTCAATAGATACTCCGAGCACTCTAAGGGATATGCGTTCATTGGTGAGAATTCTGATGGAACTGTCTCTGAAATTGAATCAAGAGATATGGATTTCTTGGATGAAGAATTCCCTAGCAGGGGTGAGGTGACAAAAGAAATTGAGTTATATGAACAGGAGGACTCCAAACGAGGCGCTCCTAATAAGCCGGTAGAGGATGAGGAATCAGTTCCTCCACCTCCTAGGAATAGTGGGAGTGACTTAACAAATTGGTGAAACTAGTTCATTGGAGGGAGTTCCGCCTGAGCCTCAATTGCAAAGAAGCAAACGTGGAAACATTCCCGTCACCGATTCAAGGTCGAAGGAGATGTTTCAATGATTGTTATGCAAGATGATGCAGAGCCCCAATCTGTGCAAGAGGCTCTCTAATCTCCTGCAAATAAAGAGTGGATGAATGCAATGAGTGAGGAGATGGAGTCCATGAGGACAAACCATGCCTGGGATTTGGTTGACCTTCCACTTGAACGTAAGACGATTGGGAACAAATGGATTCTGAAAGTCAAACGGAAGGCGGATGGTTCAATCGACATATATAAGGCTTGCCTAGGAGATAGATCATTTCATTTAAAGATGAAATTTGTTGTTATCATATATTTTCTGTTAATGCATGATTTACCTGTGATTATTATGCATTTTGTGAGATAATTAGCATAAAACAAAAACAGTATGTCAACAAACTAAGATTGGCTTTCTCACACGACTAATCGCTCTTGGCACTTGTTATGGCGAGTAAGGATGAGACGAGTACGGTATACCTTAACACCTATGGGAGTGTGAGAGGACAAAGTTTCAAAAATATCGTTGTATCGCCTCGGATGGAGCCGAGATGAGGACTTAAATTCTTGACTAAAATGAATATTCCCACTCTATTCATTATGTCTAATATTGATAGCCAGATGTGAGACCTTAGTTATGACACTTTGAATGGTGAACTGACAGAGGACTCAAGTTAGGCGCTTAAGAAGTGATTGAACAAAGATTTGTATGGTGTTTATAAAAGAGCTTGACATACACTTTGAGAAAGAGTAGCTCGACCATAGCATGTATTTCATACTACATGTGCTAGAGCAGCTTGTTTAGGAAATGAATGAATGAATCCTTGCTTCATTATTGTGTGAGTCCTAAATAATTTTATAGTGCCCTTAGTTACTTTTGACTATATCACAAAGTAAGGGGCTGATGATCGCTACTTTGGCGTGTTACCTATGGTCATGATTGATTCGGGCGGCTGGGGCACTGCTGGGAAAGCAGTCAATTCCGAATGAAGTGATGTGAGGGCGAAGTGAAGACTATTTCAATCTCATCGATAGTTTTATGTCTTCAAGGACGTCCCTATTATGTCGCTAATTGAGTAGCTTGAAACATAATTGTGAATACAGAAATGAGTAGTTGAGTATGCTCTTTCGAGGGATTAGAAATACTTGGCTTGATGTGATATGAAACAAGTCTAGGGCACTCGAGACACTTGTTTTTTCGTAGGGTTGACGCCTCTATGCTGGCTCTAACGATTTTCTAGCGTAGAGCTCCCCGCCTTTTAATGTGCTCGACAGTCGCACGGCACATTTACCTATATGAACCTTTCTCTAATGGTTGTGAGTAACACAGTATCGAGACGGTTCCCCAAGTGCGAGTGGGAGATGCAAGAAAATGCAATCCGCCCATGTGGACCCGATCGACTTAACCCGAACCCCGACTCAGTCAGATTGCACCTTCTCTCGAATGGTTGCATTGCTTCACTGAGGAGCCGTGTCCGTTGGGTGAAAGGTCACAACTCCTCCTCCTCTTCAACTACCAATAACTAAAGTGGTAGGCGAGAACGCAATTAATGATGCATGTGTGAAAGTAACCATTCTTCAAAGAGACAAAGCGAGTGAGTTCCGGTTACGTGTTACTCTCATCAGAGATCGAGTTAAAGGGTTCTGGTGTCGTGAATCGTGTTTGGTCCTCGCTCGACTACGTAGTGAGGATCCACTGCCGGGTGTTCATGTTCATGAACTATTCGGTACGTGATTCGATCCCGCACAACGATCTTGGATAATCAAAAAGTATGCCGACAACCTATCTCGGTATTTTGATATGTGTGAATATGGATTTCTTCTATGTGATATATGTATGTGTTTGAAATACATCATTATTGTATAGAGTTCCAAGAACTATATAATTGAAATATTAATACCTGGCATATGAATAGAAAGATGAGCTGATGGATCCGATTGTTTACCTGGTTGTAATTTGTTTTGAAGGAGGCAGTACAACGAAACTAAGAGAGGACTCGAAGAACGTGAAAAAATGGGCAGCGAAATGAGTGAAGCGGTTATGCAGTAGAGGAAACGTAGAAAGGGAGGAGAAAGTTGCGGTTCCATAGATGTCATGATAAAAAGTGAATAGAGGTGAGGTTCTTTTCGGGATTGTAAAATTGAGACAAAAACTATTTTATCTTAACATATAACAATAGAAATTATATGCTTTCTTTCAATTTACGTGTATAAGTATTTTACTCGACGATACTTGCCCTGTATAGCGCGAGTCGTGTACTAGTTTAAAATATAAGTGTAGATAAGATTTAAAAAATCAAAATTTGACCGTATTGTTATAGGGTAAGATAGGCAAATATGAGTTATTAAAATGGAAGTTATTTTATTACTTATAATATAGTTATGAAATGAGGGTACAAGTAATAAGAGAGAATCCATACAACATAAGAGAGAGAAATTGATAACTATCACAACCCTATTTTTCTTGATCTAATAAATGTTATCAATTGAATTTTATATGTTAATAAGTAGTTTGAAAAACTGAAAAAGATACCAAAATCTCAAACATGTGATTTTCGATAATCAAAATATGAAGAATAAATAATAAAGGGCAAATAATCTAATTGCGTCTGTACTTTTACCAAATTCACACTTTTAGCACGAACTTTTTCGATTGATCTAGGAAGACACGAACTTTAAAACGTATGTCCCTTTTAGCATGCCATATATTTTTCCGTCAAAATTAACGGGTCTGTCCTACGTGGCACGTTAATAATGGCTAATGTGGCAAACGATGGTTGATATGGCAATGGCATATCAAATACGTTTAAGAAAATGTCGAGTTTACCCCTCAATACTCTTCATTAATTTAAATGCACGTTAATTTCTCATTTTCCTACTGAAAGTTTGATAACACCGACAATGGAAACATATCAATGAACTAGAAATCAAGAATCTCTTGTTCTGCTGCTAGTTGGGTTTATCGTTGAATCGAACAAGCAAAGCATATATGCAGGGCACGGCGAACAACACAAGAACAAGACAGCCACATAATTTATAATAGGGAAAAACCTCGGCGACAGGAGTGAACCATCGAAGACGAAACCTTGGTGGTGAGGGCCCACTCACCAAACCCGGGATGCGGGTGAGGTAAGAAGTCTGGGAGATGTTGAACTCCGCGGCCACTGCCTGCAGCCAGTTGTCGCTCTTCTCCTCCTCCAGGAAGCACACTGCCGCCGGGTTCCCCTTGAATGGCGACTCGGTGAACGTGTCCACCTGTCCGTCGCCGCAACTCCCGACATCAACAATCGGTCAACGGAGAGCCATAAATGTAAATAATTTATTATTACAGTCAACGGTGCAGAGAGAGAGAGAGAGAGAGCATACCACAGAGTATTTGACCAATGATTTCACCATTGATGGAGGAACAAATTTAAGGATTCCAACGGAGGTTAAAAGAGAAGCTTGAGAGAGGTGTGCGGGAAGGCGGTTGACCGAGTTTATATGTAAGCCAGATGTCGCACCCTGAAATCGAGAATTTGCGTATGCTGTCGCGACGTTATGGTCATGAATAAATATATGAAAAAGGAGTCGCCACTAATCATTTAAGGAACTAGTTCTAATGTCGATCACAAACCTATTATTCACCCAATGGAGCATGACACTAACCACTTAGGTTTTTATTAATCGGTCTCGAACCAAAGTTTGGATTCGAAGGTTCTGTTACGTTAGAAAGGCTTGCAAGCTAGTCGACACGTCCTAAATCAATACCCCAATGTTTCTAAACTTGCCTTATTTTATTAAGTCCAATTCTTGCCCTAATCGAGGTATGCATCAACAGATTAACACAATAAAAATCATGACCCTATCTATGTACACCGAACATCAATTCAAGAAAACACAATTTACTCAATTGAGAGGAATGATGTGGAAACCGAGTCACTCAGGGACTCAAAAAAAATACAAGAAAACATTGGCATCCACTTTTCAGGCTAAAAAAACACTTTCAAGACTAATTTGAAAAGTTCACAAGTTAGGGACTGATTTGAAAATCCAAAAGTGTGACTGATCTGCAAATTTCAGAAATCGGAGGCTCATTCATAAAAT
>JAOYND010083745.1:0-10944 GCA_025802135.1 Lagerstroemia fauriei | reverse complement strand
GATGTCCCTCGCTCTGGCTTCATAATTCTCATTGGCTTTTTGTATCCAATTTCCCAACTTCTGGGGAGGAAAAGGACGTAACGTATTTCCTCTTCGAGTAAGTGCAAAAAACGATGATATGAGAAATGAGATTTGATCATACAATGATATTATTTAAAGATATCTCAAATTTGATTCTCTCTCATGGAACTCTCCAAAATTCTTCGGTTTCCCTATATCTTCTGTTCTCTTGAAAACTCGTGAATGTTCTTTGAAAAATGGATAACATAATCTGATTTAAACATACTGAGCCTTCTTTCTCTCAAATGAGCTATCAGAGTTCAAATCTTATTGAGTTTTGTATAGTTGGTTTTAAATGAAAATTTTTAATTTTATAAAAACATATATGTTAGATTCTTGCATATCAAATGATACATATCGAAAATGGAAATCAAAATCTGACTAATTTAAATTAGCAAAAATGTTATTGTTGGTTACAAAAGAGATGTGTAAATATAGAAAGAAAATGATTAAAAGATAGAACTTAAGGAATACGAAGAGTTTTGTTGAAAAAGGTAGATCCTAACACATTTGTTGGGGTCAAGGAAATGTTAACCACTGCTAGAGATGTTATCTTTATCATGTTAGGAAATAAAATATATGAGAATAAGTTGTATGTATTATTGTTTATCTTAATTCTTTTTTTTAATAATTTTATTATTTTTCTATTTAACTGCTTTTTAGAGCCTGTAAATGTGTGAGTTATTATATGTATTTGCATTGCATAAAAAGACTCCTATGGTTTTGGTCTCATGACTAGTCGTATAAATGAGATAGTACAATTCACAAACAATTCGAGCTCAACTCAATAAAAACTTGAAATAGGCTCGATCTTAATGAGTTAGAGCTCTGCTCGACTTGGGTTCGTTAGTTAAATGAGTCAAGCCAAACATAATAATATTCGGCTCGTAAAACTCACAAGCATCCTACTCATGACTACCATGTTCCTTCTGTCCCTCACTCTTCTCCTCTTATTTTAATTTTGTCAACTTCAAAAAATTGGTCTGATGATGAGAAGAACTGAAGAAGTATTAGTATCCTCTCTGTTCAATATTTAAGTCCCCTAAGACCAGCCTACACATTTGGAATCGTATCCTTTGCACTTGTAGACATGTAGCTGGTGTTGTGAGAATTTGTAGGGCGAAACTTAGATGCCATTCGATATAAAATAAAAAGAATATTTGAACCCAAGATGTTTGGCCTAATGGTAAGAAGTAGTCAAATATGCAAACCATCGCAGTTTCGGATTCCCACTGGCCCAAGCCAACTAGCACCTCTGAATTCACGCTATTTTGTGCGTGTGTTTGCGTGCGTAAGGTATTATGAGAACTAATCGGACGAAGTCCAAGTATCCACGATATAAATAAAAAGGAAATTAATATTTTTTTTTCTCAGACAAGGAAAAGAGCAATTAACATCGCTATTAGAAGCAGAATTCCAATGGTCGGGGTGGGTCCTAATCTAGAAGACAGAGTCCAGACGACATCCTAGCGAGTTTTTTTCTTGCCCCGGCTAAGACCAGCCACATGATACACATCCATCCCATTCTGAAGTACGCCTAGTAATATGTGTCGTGTCGTGGTATATAAATATATCGTATTTAAATGGATTAATGTTAAAAGCACCCCAATCCGTGCATGACTCGTTTATTGCACAGGTTAGAAACTTCAAACCTACACACGATTGTTTATTAAACGGGTTCACACGACACGACACATTTAATCAGTATAAATAAATGCATCTAAATTAATAGATCTTTACATGTTTAATCCGATTAATACATTTAACCCGATTATGACGTTGACCTATTTAACGCGTAAGTTCATATTCAACCGATTGTCATTGTTGACCAGCAACCAGATTATCAAAATAAAAGTATTATCCTATCATTTTTTAAGATGGAGGTGATTGTAATGTGAGTGTTATGGGCAGCACTCAACAGACAGATATAACATAAACATGTATAATTAAACGGACTTAATCGTGTTGTATCGGGTTACGTGAGTTCAACCTGATTAATCATTTATTTAATAAATGTGATACACAGGTCAATCTGTTTATTAGACACGAACCCTTTTAAGCTCAATCCAAGTATACCTAATTCCATATAGTGTCGTGTCGGGTTATCATATCTATTAAAAATTGCAAGGCTTAGTATGAAGAATGGGCTTTGTTCTATTGATAATCATTGTTTGATTCCTTTGTTAAGACCCTTTTCTTGTGCAGCAATAGATAAATAGATAAATAAACATACATACATACATATATATATATATATATATATATATGATTCATACGAGAAATTCCCGATCAGGGTGCACGTGCCCCTCGCGTGATGCTGCATGTCTGCAAATTTCCAATCTCCCGAAGGGTTTACCAATCAAACTGGACGTGAAAAAACCGGTATTAAGTGGACAAGGACAGCTTAACCAACTGCATCGAGGAATCAGGGAAGTCGTCGCATCGAAATAAATCATGTCCACATCGATCGAGGTGGACCAGTTGATTAACACGGCATGAACTATTCAGCATGTCTCCTATCTATAGATCGTGCATTTCAAGTTTATTTTTCCGGAGAAATTAATCATTCAAATTTTGAAATTAATCCTTGCACGTAAAACTTAGCGTATGATCAAGGAAGTGATTATTGCATCGCATACCAGTAGACCTAATGGGTGAATAGTCTATACATTCTATTTCTAGAGAAGCAGTTAATGAAACATAATCTTTGATTCGTTATGAGAGGGACGGTTCAGGCTCTCAATTCACATTTTGTTAAGACTATTCAAATTGATCGGAACATTTTTGTGTTACCGGTATTCGTTCTATATGTCTCGACCGGTACGTCATTATAGTCGGAGCAACCCGATCATCGACTTCCTATCTCTGCAGCTCGAGCCAAATGCGGTTGATCTTTTACATCCGAAAGCAATCGATGTATCAAGAACATATGGAAGAAATTTTAAGGTGAACCCAGTTCTAGGGCTGTTTAAAAAACCCACAAAACCGGATCGAACCAGTTAACCGAACCGAATCGAACAAAAAATAATGGAATTGTTAGAACCGGTTCGCTAACGGTTCGTTTTTTTGCTGAGAAGTGGTTCGGTTAGTTACTTGATATCATTGGTTCGGTTAATTGCGGTTAACCAAACCGAACCGTTTTCTAATTAATAATTAAATAAAAAAATAAAATTAAAATATACAATTTCAAACAAAAATATATGTTTTACTTAATTTTTTGTTGTTGGGTTCGGTTAATTTCCTAACCGAACCGAACCAAACCAATTGTGCTTTTATAATGAATTTTATTTATTGAAAAAAAACCGGTTAACCGATTAACCGAATCGTTCGAACCGGTTTTAAACAATTCAATTTTTCTTCCTCAAATGGTTACTGTTCGGCCCCTATACCGCCGAACCGAACCGAACCATGCCCACCCCTACCCAATTCACTGCGTGGATGAAAGTAATGAATTCATGACGAACCGAGCCCACTTGAGAATGTCTCGACATGGAAAAATATCTTCTTAGATGATCTTATCTTACAATGACTCAGTGAGAAAAACCCTATTAAATCGCAACTGCTCGAGTGGTTTACTCCAATTTGCTTGTTTGTCACAATCTGATCTGTATTTTTCTCACGTTATATGGTGAGATAGTATCACCTAATAATTTCTCCTCCACATGAGTTGAGTTCAATTTTCCGAATATTTGGAGGAAATAAATGTCAAAGCGAATAGATTCACTTAAAATTCGACACTTACTCTAAAACACTTGGACTGAAATTAGAATTCAGCCCTCATCCTGTCTTCTCTCTCTGTCTACCGTCGGCAAACTTAATTGAAGAGTTTTTTCTTTTCTAGGAAGAGTTAGAGCATAGTACAATTGATCGTGTTCCACTTAATATCAAGAGCTGCCAAAGCGATTAGTTGAGATGGTAATACGTTTCTTTTTCTTAATTAAAGTTTCGAGTTCAAATCTTATTAATTGAAAGAAGTCATCTTGTAAGAGTTTTACTCCATAGTGGGCCCATCAGGCTCAAACTGGATTAATCAAGGCATGTTAGACTTATAGATATCAGTGGTACAGATAGGAAAACAACTTAATATCAAGCGCTTTTGTTTGATTTACCAATGGACAAAGACGAATGTAAACAATTTATAGAATGGTAAATTACATGGGCGGAATATTAACTTTCTCAAAAGTTTCATATTGGTGTAATAACCTCTTTTGTTGCATATGACTATATTAATTTTCTAAAAGGTTTCATGATGGTACAAATCGTGACGGAGCAACTAACATCGTTAATTTGGTACTAGGTTGGCATATGACGTGGACGTCACATGTGCATCAGTGTTAACATGATATGCCTACGTAATATTTTTAAATAAAAATTTAAAAATTAAAAATAAACATTAAAATATTTATAAAATATTAAAAGATAAAAAATATATAAAAATAATTGAAAAATTTAGAAATAATTTTTAAAATATAAAAATATATTAAAAAATTCTAAAAATTAGGAAAAATTTCTAGAAAATCTAAGAAAATTTTAAAAATATATAGGAAATTAAGAATATAAAAAAAATTAGAAAAATTTTAAAATATAGGAAAAAATTGAAAATAAATTTTGTAAAAATATAAAAATATAAAAATTCTTAGAAAATTAAAAATATATAGAAAATTAAGAAATTTATGTGGTCTTAATTTTCTATTTTTTTTACATATAGAAAATATTGATGTTGAACGAAACATCGATCCCAAAATCCAGTAAAAATTAAACTAATTTCTGTCGCATTGCTTGAAATGAACTGATTTGGGACCTTCTTCAATGGCGCTCAACCATATCATGAACAACCAGACAACCCTCTTAAATCTCCTCGATGAAGAAGACCTCGGATATTTCCTCGCTGGTGGCAGTACCGGCTTCTTGAAACTACTCGAGTCGAGCCCTTTAAGAGCATCGCCAAGCCTAAAGTCATCTTCCTGAATGACCCTCCGGCTCTCTAGTCCTTCTAGGACGAGGAAAATCTGGCTCTTCTAGCCACTTCTACCACGTCCTTGACTATTAGCCTAAAGTGCAAGGCTCACCTTGATGAAGAGAATGGCCATGTCGGAGGCCGATAGGGGCTGTCCCAGCCTGGATCTTAGGAGCGAGAAGTATATCTAGTCCTTGGGAAAGTGGCCGGAAGAGCTAGATTTCCATCGTCATGGAAGGACAGAGGGTCGGAGTGCCGTTGAGGAAGACGACTTCAGGTTCGGCGGTGCTCTTAAAGGGCTCCACTTGAGGTAGCTTCGAGAAGTCAGCGTCACTGTCGACGAGGAAATATCGAAGGTCTGCTTCATCGAGGAGACTCAAGAGGGTTGTCCGTTGTTCAAGATAAGGCTGATCACTATTGTGAAAAGTCTCGAATCCGTTCAGTTAGAGCAATGTTGCTAAAATTAATTTAATTTTTTTGGGATTTTGATATCTATGTTTCATTCAACATCAATATTTTCTATATGTAAAAATATATAGAAAATTAAGAAAGCCAATTTTTCCTATATTTTAAATTTTTTCTAAATTTTTTCTAACTTTTTTAATTCTTAATTTACTATATATTTCTTAATTTTCTTAGATTTTCGAGAATTTTTTTTCCTAATTTTTAGACTTTTTTAACATTTTATATATTTTTATTATTTAAAAAGTTTTAAATTTTTTCTATAATTTTTAATTTTTTATAGTTTGTTTTAAGTTTTTTATATTTTATTTAAAAATATTACATGAACATACCATGTTAACACTTATGCACATGTGGCGTCCATGTCATATGCCAACTCAACACCAAATTAACGGTGTTAGTAGATTTGTCACGGTTTGTACCAATATGAAATCTTTTAGAAAATTAATGTAGTCATATGCAATAAAAAAATGTTATTATACAAATATGAAACTTTTAGAAAAGTTAATGTACCGCTCGGGTAATTTACCATTTGTAGAAAAGCATAAAACTCAAGGAAAAAAATGAAAGAATGAGTTTAAAGGGGGAAATGACATTACTTAATAATTAAAAAGATATAATTGACAGTGAAAATTTTATATGTTTGCCTTTTTGGTATTTAAGTTCTATGTATTTTAAAATAACTAATTTAGTCCGATAAAATCAGCTCTATTCCATTTTTTACATTCAAATTGAAATTAATGAAACCTTTTCTTTTGGCCACAAGTCTTGAAGGAATGGGAGAAAAAAGAGAACAAATAGTGTGGAAAGTCCTGCCTATAAGAATTAGACCCTTGATATCGGGCCCGGAAAGCGCTCGGATACCACGGTTATCAGGAAAAAAAAAAGAATTAGACCCCGTGATCTCTTGATCTCAATTTCGGTGATGATGCCAATTCCAAGTTCCATTTCTCAAATAGATGTCATTTTTTCGCACAAGTGCTTAACCCACTCATTAAATTTTTAACACATTTGAAATTTATACTCCATATTTTCACATACAGGAAGAAATATCAACATAAATAATAAATTAGTACACCCGGAGCGCGTTTTTTTCCTTTCACACTCGGAGCGTGCCTTTGCAATTAGGGTACATTTTATCTTTTCACGCACAGAGCATGCCTTTGTGCTCAGAGCACTTTTTCCTATTTCACACCCAGAACGTGCCTTTGTGCCTAAAGCGCATTTCTTTTCCTTTGCACCCAGAGTGCGTTTTTTTCCTTTCATGCCCAGAGTGTGTCTTTGCCTCCAGAGTGCGTTTTTTCTCTTTCACGCTCAGAGCTTGTCTTTGTGCCCGGAAGGCTTTTTTTCTATTTCACGCCCAGAGTGCCTTTGCGCCGAAAGCACATTTCTTTTCTTTTGCATCACGCTCAGAGTGTGCTTTTGCTCCCACAGCACGTTTGAATCATTTCACTCCCAGAGTGTGCTTTTACTCACAGAGCATGTCTTAATCTTTTCACGCTTAGAGCGCGTCTTCTCGCACAGAGCGCGTTTTTCTCATTCATGCCAAAAGCGTGCCCTTGCATCCAGATCGAGTTTCTTTTTCTTTGCACTTGGAGTGCGTTTTTCTCTTACACGCCAGAACATGCCTTTGCACCAAGAGCATGTTTTTTTCTCTTTCACGCCCAAAGAGTTCCCTTAGCGCCCAAAGCGTGTTTCTTTTCCTTTGTGCTAGGAGCGCGTTTTTACCTTTTACGTCCAGAAGGTGCATTTGCACCTAAAGCGCGTTTTATCTTTTCATGCCCATAGGGTGCCTTTGCACCCAGAGTGCGTTTTATCTTTTCACACCCAGAACATGTCTTTGCGTCCAAAGCATGTTTTATCTTTTCAAACCCCAGAGCGTGCCTTTACACCCAGAGTGCATTTTTTTTCTTTCACGTTCAGAGCGTGTTTTTGCGCCTAGAGCACGTTTCTTTTGCTTGCATTTTATCTTTTCACCCCAAAGCGTGCATTTAAACCCAGAGCACAATTATTCTCTTTCATGCCCAGAGCACACTTTTTTCCCTTTGCGCCTAGAGCACGGGTTTTCCCTTTCACGCCCAGAGCGTGCCTTTGCCCCCAGAGAACGTTTTATCTTTTCACGCTTTCAGCATGCCTTATGTCCAAAGTGCATTTTTTCTCTTTCACGACTAGAGCATGCCTTTGTGCCCAAAGCATTTTTTCTTTTCCTTTGCGCCCAAAGCGCGGTTTTTCCCTTTCACACCCAAAGCGTGCCTTTGCATCCATAGCACATTCTACCAACTCATAAACTTCTCTTTACTAGTTCCCCAATCCCTTATGCTTCTTCAACTACTATTTTCATAGTTCATCATCATTTTCTCTTCTTTATTAAGCAAGAGTAGAAAAATAATTCCTTCAAAGAAAAACAAGTTTCAAAATGAAATCCTTTCAAAGAAAAACACATTTCAAAATGAAATCCCTTCAAAGAAAAACTATCACATAGACTGAATTGAAATCACCTCACTTCAAAGATTAACAGGTAATCGCCTTGTTGATGTGTGGCAAAATTCCAATTTTTTTAAAGAAAAAGTTTCTTACTTTGCATATGTTGATGTATTATGAAAGCTTCGTAGGTGATTGGGACTTTGTGCACAAACATGATGTTTCCAAAACTCATACTTACTCCTGACAATGCATGTGCCTGTATTTCTTTTTTTCTTTTTTCGTTTTGTTTTGTTTACCTGCAAGTGAACACTCTTATCAATTAGAGATTGGAGTGTCTGATTGAGCTTGGATGTGTGATAGAGACAGAGTAAGTTTTCGATATAAGATTCTGGTCAAGCGCAAACCTGAGTTGGTCCTAGCTTATGCTGTTACTATTCGATGACATGGTCCATTGACATTGTTGGATGATGAATTAGTGAAGGAGAAAAGGCACGTGGTGGTGTACATCTGGTCGACTTCCGTACCCGTTCTTCAGTTCCCATCCAATTTTCTATTTCAATTTTCAACATCTGTTTATTGTAATAATTGAATCTTACTTAGCACCACTTGTATAAATGAAAAAAGGTTAAATGATTATAAGAGATTACAAATCTATGTCCATACTATATACATATATATATACACATATATAAGAGTTTCAACAACTCTTCTAAGAAAGAATGATGAAATTCCCACTTTCAATACCCTTGATGATGTCCGTTTTTTCTTCCTCAATTTTTTTATTTTCAAAATTTCTCACAAATTTTAATATTTCTTCATTTATACATTCTAATCATTTACCCATTCCTTCTTTCTCTTTTTCGATGGACATTCTATAGCTGAAAAATTTATATATATGTGAGAGAGAAATGAGGGTATAAAATTGAACAATATTTTTAACTTATAAAGCTAAATTTCTAACATTTTTATTATTTTTAGATAAGAGAATGTAACTTTTAGAAAAAGTATATTTCAATATTATAAAGAGAATAATCTCAATTAGACCATTTTCCATTATTATCCATAAATTTTTTTACTAAACATATTAAAATGATAATTTTATAATCATGTGTAAAAATATATGAAATCTCAATCTCTTTCCTACTCCATAATAGGGGTGTGCAGGAACCAGTTCGGCTTCGAACCAAACCAAAATCGAATCACAAAAACTAGTAGAGTTCAGTTTGGCATAGTGAATCCAAACTATAACTAGTTGATGAGAAAATACTGGATTGCTTTGAACCAGTTCAGTTAACATGTTCAAACTGAAATATTTTAGAAGTAATTCAGTTCGGTTTAATTTGATTTTCAATCGAACTGAATCGAAATTAATTTAATTTTTTAAAATAACTGCTGACCATTCACTGAGCCCAAAGGCTTCAACTGGGCCACCTAGGCCCATTGTGCACAAACAGTCCAGACAGCAAATCGAAGGAGATAAAGAAAAGCAGCATATCAACAAATCGCAGTGCAGACCTACAAATCCAAGGTTTCTATCGTCTCATCAGACATGGAGGCGAATGCCCAATAGCTGAAGTCTTGAGCTATGCCGCACCTCCGCATCGCAAGCAGTTGGAGACTCGAGCTCCTCCAAGCTGTCCCATCCGCCTCCTTCCAAGGACAATAAGGGACTCAAGATGGCTCCAATGCACCTTCTCATCATCAGCAGCTAAAGCCTCGAGCTCCTCGTAGCCGCCCCGTCCGCCTCCCGACAAGGTCAACAATGGTCTTGAGAAGAAGATCCTTCGTTCCCTCTCGAAGCTCACTTGGACGTTGGAGTCTGTCGTGAAGAAGATCGAAACTCACCTACACTCCCGAGTGTGCTGTCGTGAAGAAGATGTCGGAGTCTGCCGCAGCAAAGAAGAAGAAGAAGAGGACCGAAAGAAAAAGAAGAAGACCGAACTCACCTGCATGCCGGAGCCTGCCATGAAGTAGGAGGATGATTAGGAGGAGGAATGCCCAGAAGATGAAGAATGAGGCATCAGCAAAATATTCCAATGATTGAAGATTAGGGTTTCTTGTGATTGATGATTGATTGGGTATTTTTAATAATAATATCATTATTGTTATTTTTATTTAAAAAATAGTTCGATTTGGTTCGAATCAATTCATTGGATTGGTTGAATCTATAAATTAATCAAACTGATTTTTATTTTAAAAACGGGTCTGAAATAGAACCATTTTTTAATTCGATTCTAATTTTGTTCTGGTTTAGTTTACCCGGAAACAGTTTTCATGCACACCCCTACTCCATAGAGCACGTACAGAGTGTTATACTGGCATGCACGTCTGTCTTTCTATTGACAGTTACATAGTGTCAATTAAAAATTAATATAATACATTTTTATTCAAAAAGCTCTTTATGGTCGGATGATTAAGAGTAAGTGAACAAATATTATATATTTTAAATTTCACGTTCCGCCTTTATACTTCTCTCATTAATCTTTCACACATATATAACCTTCTTTAGCATGTTTTTCTTCCACAGAACTTTGACCCCAGTAAGAATGTAAAATACAGCTTGAAATAAAAGTAGGGGTGTGCATGAACCAATTCGGGGGTTGAACCGGTTCGGAACCGAACCATGAAAATCGTTTCAATTTGGTTGAGTATAGTATGTCTGAATTGTAACCGGTTTATGGGAAAAAATCATATTGCTTTAAACCAGTTCGATTAACCAGTTCGAAACAAACTGTTTTAAAACAATTCGGTTCAAATTTTGAACCGAACCGAATCGAACCAACGCCACCCTCTACGTCACCACGATTTTCTCCAACGGGTGCTTCGATTTGGTCTCTTTGCTCTTCTCCTCTTCCATGGTTCTTTATTGTAAGAAAAAATTAGGGTTTTCCATTTCTTGTTTGGGTGATTGAGTAAGAATAGGGAAAGGGAAGGGAAAGCTTCATAGGAGGAGGAAGGGCCGACGATAAGGCGACCAGGCTTCATCAAAGATGAGGACTTCAACGGAAATGGGACTTCGACAGAAATAGGTGGTTGTGGGG
>JAOYND010083537.1:0-10944 GCA_025802135.1 Lagerstroemia fauriei | reverse complement strand
CACCTAAAAGTCTAAGTTATTAGATAGTGATATCAATTTCTCTTATAAACAAGATCTTAATCTATTGACTTTTCGATATGGGATTCAATCCTCAATACTTTCCCTCGTGTGGCAATATGTTCACACTTGAAATGTGTTCTTAAACACCCGCCCTCAACAACTGACATTGAACTAGTCATTTTACTTTCGGCCTCAGCCATGAGGGGACAAACTACTATGAGGCGAGCATTCTCTTCCTTGCTCAGGTTAACATACAAGTTGTATTTTTTTCCTTCGTACTAGATAAACTGGTCACGAGCCGAACATTTTTCTTTTGATCTTAGGCCTAACGGGTCAAAATTTCCACACTTGGACCTGACAATGTTGAGCATACGAGAAAACCTGCTCTGATATCATGAAATATTCACACGAGCTTATGAAAGATTAGACTCATTTCCACCTAAAAATCTAAACTATTAGGTGGCGGTACCACTTTACTCATACTTTATTACTTGTTGCAATATATCCACTTACGTGCTTGCATTTAGAAACCACAGACACGGGACGATCGCGAGTGTTTAGCTCTCCTATTAGGAGGTCCATATTTGTCATTACGCTAATGCAAAGGCAAATGATCAAGCGAGGATACTTGAGGACAAAGTGAAGAAATTGGTGTATCTAGTAGCATGTAATGGGAATTCCAATTACAAATGAATTACGGACCCAATCTTTATTACGCACTTTGGTTGTTATTTGAATCCGCAATAAGAATTCTCGTAGAGTCTCTATTGCATATTCATAAGTAATATGGATTACATAAGATATTGTGATTCATTATAATTCCTAATCGAAATAAGGTGTTAATTTACAAAATAATCCATATTTTGTAAATGTGTTACATGCATAGTGAATTACTTGTCAATTACACTCCCTGCTACCAGACATGTTTAGTTATTTTCTAATATCACGTTTGGTAGCGATAAATCAAATTGATCATGAATCGAAATTTATAAGAAACTGATGGCCCATTTGGTAGCCAGTAATTGTGTTTTCGCTTGTGTCCCAATCCCGCATGAAAAGCCCAATCCATTGTTTGGTTATAAATAAGGTATGTAATGCCTTTTTCTGGATTTGGGCTGAATTCTAGCTCATCTTGAAATATGATTACTGATGAAGATGCGTGGGATTCTTGTTACGGGCCTATTCCTTATGGCTTGTATAATGTATTTAAACGAGTAAAATACCAATATTGTCCTTTAAATATTTAAATAATTACAAATAAATCTATTGATCAATAAAAAAAGGGTCGTTTTAGCCCAATTTGGGCTCTAAAAGTAAACACGTAATGCCCACTGACACATCATCACACTCCAATCTTTCACGTTTGTTGTTGTTTTTATTTCTAATATTGATATTAATTTTTTATTTTGAATTTAATATATATTAAAAATTATTATTTTTTGTTAAAATTTAAATAAATAATTATTGAAATCATTGGTTGAATTATATATTACATTATGTGTAACTTAGAGGACATTAAAAGAGTTAATAATAATATTATTATGTATAATAAATTTATTATTATTCAATTATAAATGAGTTAATACTAATATCATGTATAAAAGATATTTTTATCTTTTTAGTGTTGATAACATCTTATTCATGATTTATTACAGTAATTCATTACACTCTACCAAACTATTGAAAGATTACTATTACATACTCCATTTATTATTTAACAATTCATTTCTCGTTATGAATTGCATTCCATATCAATTACATACCTTGTTACCAAACGTGCCATGAATTAATAGGTAATGTAATGGGTGAGTAATAAGTTTTACTTAGTTTGATAGTATGTAATAGAATTGAATAGGAAACTGTAGAACATTGTTTGGTATTCAATAATAGTATATGGAATTTATAAGTAATATAACCTAAATTATATAAATATCCTTGGAGGTAAATAGATTTAATTTAGACTTATAATTAATTTAATAAGTGAAATATAAAAATTAAGAATTAATAAATGGTACTACCAAACTGATGTAAAAAAACTGATTGTGTCATAAAGACCTTTATGTCCACGTCCCCATCGCCCTCGAAGGAATATGTGCTTCTAAAAGATTTTTTATACTATGCCCAATTCTGAAGTTAATTCTATACATATGACTACCAACAAAAAAAATAAATACAATAGCCAAATGATGGTGAGCAATATCAGTTGATGCAGGGAGGAAGCATGTTGACGATGATGTAATATTTAATCAGAAATCGAGATTAAATGAACTTTTTGTTGGAAGTTTAATTGAATTGATGTAATATTTTGAAATTTTTGGGGGTAGTTCGAACATTTTCTACATTTTTGTTCATTACGAATCACCAAGAACCGACCTGTAATAAGAACCCCGCATCAGAGTGTCTGTGAAAAGCTTTTTGATTGGGCTTTAATTGAGCCTGAATATGAATAACTAATTACGGACCAAAATTACAACTAAACAACGGACTGGACATTCCCTTTGTAATAGATCATGAACAGAATTGCCCATTCTGAGCTACCAAACAGGTATGTGTTATATATATATATACACACACACACATTCACCCCAAAGGCTTATTTCTTCTGTATTAGCTTATTTGGATTTAGGGTTACGAGGGGTTACAGTAGGGAGGAAAAAATCCATTATTTGGCAATCAGGAAAAATCCATTACTTTCTATGCTATGATTATGATTGGGCCAGTTGACATACCCGCTAATTAATTAAGGCTTAGATTTTACTCTCAAGTTCATCGGCAAGGAAAAAAGAAGAATAAAATTTTTAATTATTGTTAAAGACATCGACATAGTCCCCTAGGAAGAATCTAAGTGAATCTTTTTTGTACTTTTGCTACTTCTATGGGCTGTCTCTGCGCTGTTTCCTACCAAACCATTAATGCTTAATCATGTTGAACTCTCCAGGTTTTGTCATTAAGATGATATGTTTAATAGATTCGTCAGTTATGTTGAAATGTGTTATTATAAGAGGATCATCGACGTAGTCAGTGACTGGGTATACAGGAGACTGTTGGAGACGGATCCGGGCTTACATAGGTGGAGAGACTACTGGAGATGGGTCCGAGTCTTACATTAGAGATTGTCGTGGTCAGACGCTCATATGTTATTTTATTTTTGGTAGGCATTACAAGAGATTAGATAAATTTCCACTCAAAAGTTTAAAATATCAGGTGGTAGTACCCTAACTTATAAATTTGTTGCTCTCTTATATATCGAATTTAACATATTATCTACCTCGTCACTTAATATGTCAAATGGTATAAATGTAGCAAATTGATGATTGGGTATTGATCACTCATCCGGATGTCAGCTAAATATAATAATATAATTTGGTTTTTCTCACAATGTAATACAACTATGTTTCCTAAAGAAATAATGGGAAATAGGAATGGAGAAAATAGTTAACATAGGAGTGAAAGGGATGATAGTATTAGTGACGATCTAACTATCCTATTATACAATAATTAAATTTTTGTATTTAATCACGAACATATTAGAGGGATTGAACAACCGGCGGTCAGCAGGCATCGTAAGTTTAGTATAGTTTAAGAAGCCGGTGTCCTTATAATCTAGGCTCAAAGAGCACACTTCTACCAGATATTTGATAGATGTATAGAAAAGTTCAAACTTTGACCATGGACTCTTTAGATCGCATGGAAGTGAACATTGGACTACTAAACCATTGCCCTTTCTGATAAATAGAGAAAATACATGATTAAAAGAGTTTTACATCTTAATGGATCAATTTTTTTGAAGTTTTTGTGTATTAGGTCTGGTTCGCACTCGCACAAAAATGATTTGAATTGCCTTTCCGGCAGAAATTTGCAAAAGGCAAGCACAAGCTACATGTTTGCACCTAGGGAAAAATGGTATGACCCTAATATTCGAATAGAGGAAAATGACACTGAGGTAGGAACACATAAAAGGCAGAAAGGATCATCAACCAAACTTCTATATACATGCCCCACATTCGATGGAAAAGAGCAGAGAATTCATCATATCATAGTGACAATGAGGAAGTGAGAATAGTATAAATACACATGGCTGCTCTCCTTAGAAGCTTGTTCTCGACAATCGGATTACTATACGTTAGGTACGATGCAGTCTCGGGTAATCCAGACACCATGGTGTTGAGTGCCCTCTGCAATCCGACCAAAGACACGGATCACGACGCTATGTGGACATTGAGCTACTTGCTCCACGTATTGGTGATGGACACTCCGGAGGCGAATAATTATGATATAACTCGGGGTGGTACGGTCACGGAGTTTGTAGCATGGCTCTTTCATCTGTAAATTGTAGGACGTGCATGGATTCCTTGAAGAAGGACACATTTGATAATTGCTCGAACAACGTCGGAGTACAAGTGTAACTCTAGGATTGTAGATTGAGGTATGAGAAGTACCCGTTTCAAGAGTAGTAGTTCGAAGTTCAGAATGGCATGATTTTTGGGATACAAATTATCTGGGTGAACTTCTGAGTGAAGGCACTGGGTTTATGCTAATAATTGCATTTTGTTTTCTGAATGTGTATGCTAATAATTGTTAGTTGAACATGAAAACACAACGTTAATTCAATGTTACAATCTTACCCATAAATTTGTATACATTTTATAATAATATAATCTGCCTTGTGATTATATAAAACACAAAATATAACTCCCACACTTTTTTCCCTTTTTTTTAATTAATTTTTATCTATATTGGTTAAGAATTTCTCGCATCAAGTGGAAGACCTATGAGACCCGAAAATCTGAATGGATGACTGAAAATCATGAAGGAACCAAGTTTATTCTCGATGGATAATCCACTCTTGATTTACATTTCGGATAATTTTAGAAGAATAATGGAGATTTGATGGTTTAAATGGAGTCATTCTGGAACCGACTCAATTTATACTCATTCGAGTTTCGGTTGACGTTAGCAATCAAGTAACCAAATTCATCATCGATGGATACTCTACTCTCGATTTACTTTTGTAAAACATCCACCTAAACTTAGGTTGGAGCCATTTCAACTTGAAAGGCTAAGTTATTAGATAGGGGTACCCAATTCTCTTATAAAAGATTTTAATCTATTGGCTTTCCGATGTTGGATTCATCCTTAACGCTCGTCCTCATGTAGCAATGTGTACAAACTTGACACGTGCCCTTGAACACCCACCCTCAACAACTCACCATGAGCCAGTCATTTTACTTCAGGTCTCAGACGAGAGGGATCAATTACCATGAGAATGACCTTCTCTTCCATCATCAGGCTGGCATACGAGTTGACTTTTTTTTCTCTGTACTAGATAAATTGGTTACGAACGGGGCTTTTTTCTTCCCGTCTCGGGGTTTAACAGGCCACTGGATGTTCTCCTCTTACCTATTTCTTCTTCTCACCCTCTGCATTTTTCTTATTCCCTCAGTCCCCCGGCTCTTTCCTCCCAATTAGCTCAATCACCGAATAACAATTCAGGTTGGACAAAACTTTCCTTTTTCAGTGAAAATGTGTTATGTTCACTTTAGAGAGGCTCTGTGAGGAGAAAGAGATTTCATTTGATTCTACGTGTAACTGGTAAATAGAGGAATTGGGACATAAAGTTGGCACGAGGTGCATGGAGACAAGACATGATGATAAGTAATTATGAAATTCGTAAAAAAAAATAGAAGAAAGAAAAAAGAGATGCAATGAGAAGATTTTATTTTATTTTATTTTAAATGAGGCCTCCGGGTTTATAAAGTGGATGGAAACACAAGAATTAATGGGAGAGAGAAAATCCACGATTCTAATTAAACAAGATGATTCCAGAGAGGTTATTCTCTGGACTTATACCACAAACTTATAAGAATCTGTTAGTTTAGTAGATTTAAAATGAGAAAAGAAATTACGCATAATGGTATTATCATTGACTTAAAATTAAGAAATTTCGCATTCATTTTCTTACCTGTATAATTCTCTATGTATATTTGTTTTTCTTCCATTTTATCTTTCTCAATAGATGAGATTTTCTAACAGGAGAAAATTGAGAGAGAATCGGTGGGAAAAAGGATCCAAATAGATACTGGAATTCTCTAATGGGAAATTAATTAAATGCCTGCCGCTCCAACTCCAACTTAACGCTTACTAACAAATGATTAATTGAAATATATATGTTAGGAACTAGAAAAAATTTTAGATGGTCCTAACTCACAATGACATGGTGAGGAAGAACCAATCAAATTACTTTGATTACAATTAATTATGGCAATTGCTCAGGTGATTAACACTAATTTACTTGTTTGTTACATTTTAATTAGCGCTTCCTCACGCCATGTAACGAGGTAGGATCACCTAAGAATTTCCCTGGGAACTATGTTTAAATCTGAGGGACTATCTTCACTGTTAAGCTTTGTCTAGGAAATGATCTAATTGTATTTGTCAATAACTTTTTTTTAAATAAACAACAATTTTTATTAATTGAATTATGAATACATAATGTTATCCCCACATCGGCCCAGAAGAAATAAATCATGAGTTTATAAGAAAAATGGGTACCACTATATGATAGTTTAGGCTTTTTATGGAAAAGACCTAACCTCTTATAAGACCCACTACTAATAATAATATAATACATTGATTACGGCAATTTTTGACGTAAAGTTAAAACTTGTCTCGGTAGTCTCTTATTGGACATGTTTAGTAGTGCGTAATTGTGATTCCGTTTACATATGAATTACATTTGGAATTCGAATTGCGTAGCTTGGCAACCATTCTATGTGGAATTGTGATTACTTATGTAATCAACAATTACTGATCAATCATGTATCGTCTTTCCCTATGGAGCTATCCGTAATGGTGATGAAACATTAATGAATGATTGAGAAACTAAGTTAAATTACGTCGACGCCCTTCCATGACTTTTTTTTTCATGACTTATTTCTCTTTTCTCATTGCAAGCATTTTCTCTTTTTTTTTTCTAACACATTCTCCCTCTCTCAATATTCTCTTACCTATTTTTTTACAAGAAGAAATAAATTTTTTATTTTATTATTTTTATCAACTAATATTTTTATTTCAATTAAAAATAATTATACCTTGGCACCTATGAGTTTCTCTTACCATTGAAAAATAATTATATCTTTTAGAAATTAAATTATTAAATAATAAATTAATTCCTAACAATAAAATGAAAAGATACATAGTAATTTACAAAGAAAAATTTTAATCATTCCTTTATTAGTATAGGATAAAAGGATAATTTAGTAATTTTCTTTTATCTTCTACCGATTGTAAGTCAATACTTATATCTAATTCCATGTTACCAAACAATAAAATGAAAAGATACATAGTAATTTTCTGTTACATATAATGTTTCCACTTCCCCTTAGCTCGTTATCATGATTCATCAGCTAATATGCAGGATTCTTCTTTCCATTCATTTCCGTTTCACTTATCATCAAGAGAACTACGGAAAAGCCGACCCATCAAATGTTGCGAAAGTGAAGGCCCTCTACAATGAACGAGCTCAATCTCCAGGTAATAAGAAGCTTCCTCTCTCTCTCTCTCTCTCTCTCTCTGTATCAGTTAAATTCACGTATGCTTAGCGTCTGTAAACTCCGATAGGGTGTTTTTGTGGATTACGAGAGCCAAAGCTATGAGAAACTGATAACCTCGATCGAATCTCTCATGAACAAGTCGGTGCAAGCAGTGCTCAAGTACTTCCTCCTGGGTAAAATTTACAAAAGGCAGAAGTAGTGAGAAGCAAGCCCATCTCCATGGAGTCTAGTCCTCTTCTCATTGATCTCCTCGAGCTTTCTACTTGCCTGTCCTTGATAACTTTTGCCTTCTCCTAAGGGACCTGGTCCAGGAGAGCCAACCGGACGATTGGATGTATCGAGTGGTCGAAATGTGTGTTTCAACTCTCCGGTTTGAAAGATAGGAACATTGTTGTTAAACTCGTCCGAGTTTAAGAGTTTACCGTATAGAATCGAGTTAACTTGGAGTGGAATCGGAAATCATAGTGGACTCGGTAAGCTCGGTAGAATCGGTAAACTCGTAAGTATTAAATCGTTAAATTGACGAATCAAATAATTCGATTTTTTTAGGCCTAATAGACTACTTAATATTTAGGGCCCACTCGTTAAATGAAAAATGGGTCAGTCAACCCCGTTAAATGGGTGAGATCCCTTAGAATTTAAGACATAATCCTACCTCCCTTCCGCATTCTTTCTAAGTTCAGCCCATTTTTCTACGTTTTGCCCACTACCTCCTCTCCTACATTCTTTCTGCCATCAAGTTCATCCATTGTTTAGGTAAACTAGATCTTGATATCAAGTTCAATGATAACGATAGTGAAGATGATGAACTTGGTGATCGTAGTCCTGCAGTGAATTTCTCAATTGAATATGCTTTGAACTTGTTTGATATTGTCTTATTATTGGAGTTGAATAATAGACTTTGCATTCAACTTGTTTAAATCCTAATCAGTTGAACTTATTTGGATTGCACTTTATAGCTTTTATGGGATAGTTGTGGTATGGTGAATATAGATAATTATATTTATTTGGTACGTAAACTCTACGAATTTATGATACGAGTTTACGTTTTGAGTTTATAGGACTGCCGACGAGTTTACATAGACTCTTGAACTTGACAATCTTGGGTACGAATAATAAAAACTGGAGAAACATGGAAAGACCTTTTTCCCACTCTTGTCACGTATTTTTCATGGTTAAACCGGCTAATTTTCTCTTCATAATATTTTGACAATTATATGAATTTTTTGCATCTTTCATGAATTTGACTGAGTCCAGCGTAGATTTTCATGGTTTTAGTTTTTTAAGTTTAGCATTTTAGGTTGCGTTACTATAATTTAGTGGGTCTTAGTTGATTTTAAATAACTTAGTACATTTCATTGTTTTTTTTTTCCCCCTTTTGACATTTTCAGTAAGACAAATTTGTTAAACATATATGATTATTATGTCAAATGAAAGTTTATTGAGTTAGAAATCTTGCATTTCAACACAAGAATTATACTCTGAAATTGGAATCAAGTAAATCTCATTACAATTTTATCGAGCATTGAAGACTGCAGCCATACAAAAAGAGGGTCAGGGCTATGAGACCTCTTTCCCATTTTCCCAAATACAACTGGCTACAAATACCGATTCCAGTTCCGAGTAAATATCATGTGCACAGTAGTCGGGACCAAAACCGATCTCTTAATTTCTTAACAGATCCAATTGCCGTGCATTACAAGAATCGATGATCAATGTTCTTATCATGCACATCCCCCATTATGCACGGGATTTAGCATATGAAATCCTTCCTCCAGGTCAAGAACCCGATTACCAAGCATATCTGCACAAAAATTTCCTTCATGGAATATGTGTTGCACATTCACTGCCCAATGATCCATTCCTCATCACTGTAGTGTGCTTGGGGTAGGGCTGTTAAAAAAAAACCAAAGAACCGAAATCGAACCGAACATAATTAAAAATAACCGAATCGTTTAAACCGGTTCGCTAACGGTTCAATTTTTTACCGAGAAGAGGTTCGGTTAATTACTTGATATCATTAGTTCGGTTAATTGCGGTTGACCGAACTGGTTTCTAATTAATAATTAAATAAAACAAATAAATTAGATTAAAATATACAATTTTAAACAAAAATATACATTTTACTTAATTTTTTACGGTTCGATTCAGTTAATTTCAAACCGAACTGAACCAATTGTGTTTTACATTGTGAATTTTATGTATTTATATAAAAAAAGGTTAACCGGTTAATCGAACCGTTTGAACTGGTTTTAAACAATTCAATTTTTTCTTCTTCAAATGATTATGATTCGACCCCTATACCGCCGAATCGAATTGGAAATGTGATTCACTTAAACAATTCAATTTCGAACCGAACCGAACCATGTACACCCCTAGCTTGGGGCAATATCGTTGTGACCTGCTAGTACTCAACTTGCTTTTTATTTGCCGTATGCACACTCCATACATTTTCTCATGTTCGGCTGAATATTCGGTACAAATGTCGGCCGAAATAGCAGCCCTCAAAAGATTCTTTGGGATTAACATGCCGAGTCGGAAAAAGAGGATTTGGCGTCCGGTTCAGTGGGCCTTGAATACGGGCTCGACTCTCATTAAGCTTGATCTATTGGGCCTGGGTTCTTCGGCCCAATTAGGCCCAATAAGTGTGCTTGCAGGCCCATCAGCGGTTGATTTAATTTTGGATGATGAATTACGTGGTTGGCAATTACGTAATTAGTTGCAAAATCGAGCCCCTGGTGATGGTGGCACTGGATCCCGAAACATATATAAACCACCTCCGAGGGCTCTTGCTCTATGTAATGTAAGTTTCGCTTTCCATCTCCCGGCTCATTCTCTCTTCCCCGCTCTCATGGTGGCCGTCTCTGTTTCTTCCTGACTGTGCTCTCTCAATCCCCTTCTCCAGATTAAGAAGGTCCTCTCTTCGATAATCGTCGGGCTGTTGATCGGCTCCCTCAGAAAGGAACTCCAGGTGTGCTCCGCGTTACGAAACTTCGCTTGCAGCAATTTAGTTGGTGAAAATTACCCTTTTTTAATATCCTCTCTCTTTAACTGCAGATTTCTTTGTTGAGCATAATACCGTGAAATGGCTGATAATTGGAACGGGGCAGGCCAACCTGCTGGTGGGAAGGGTTCAGGAAGAGGTGCAAGTCCGTATTTGATTCAACTGGATACTTTCAGGAAGCGATTGAAGTTGCTGTATTCCAACTGCAATGAGCAGAAAGCTGATTTATGGGGTTCTGCCGATGTAATTGCTATAGCAACCCCTCCTGAATCACAGGATCTTCGGTACCTTAAGTCATCGGCTCTGAACATGTGGTTGCTGGGTTTTGAGTTCCCTGAGACGATAATGGTTTTCATGAAGAGGCAGATCCATTTTTTATGCACCCAA
>JAOYND010083329.1:0-10953 GCA_025802135.1 Lagerstroemia fauriei | reverse complement strand
AATCAATAAAGTAAATTTTATTAATTAGAAATATTTACAATATTTGTCCGAAAAATGGAAAATACAAATAAAATTTCGGGATGGCTGTGGGCGGCGGGGCTAGGGCTCGAGTGACCGGAAGTGGCGGTCTGTGGCTCGGGGTGGCCTCGGTGCGTCTGCCCGGGGCCCAGGGTGGCGCTTGGTGGGGACTCGGGTTGGCGCCTGATAGGTTTGGCCGAGCTTGGGGTGACGATCGGAGGTTCGGCGGGGATGGCCGTGGCTCGGTGGGGCTCGCTGGTGGGGCTCGAAGGCCGGAGCTGTTGGTCAAGCTCGCTGGAGGCTGGGGCTCGCCGGGGGCCGTGTCTGGTGCTCGGTGGAGCTCGAGGGCGGGGCCAGGCCGGGGCTTGGGTAGCTCGTGGCGTGCTCGCTCGGTGGTTGGGCTTGGGCATCGAGGGTCGGGGCTCGTAGCTCAGCCGTCGGGGCTTGGACTCGGTGGGTCGTGGCGCACTATCCAAGTCTCGGGAGAGAAATCACCGAAGGAAATGGCAGAGGAGAGGCCGGGCTCGGGATATATGTAAGCATATTTAAAATTGGCTCCACCGACAAAGAGCGGGAAAAATCCATCCAATGAAATTCAAATACCGACGGAATATTCGTCGGTAAATCCGTCGGTAAAATACGCGATTGCCTTCTCCATGATTCACCGACGGATTTGTCCGTCAGTAAATCTGTCGGTAAAACACGCAATGGCATTCTCCATGATTCACCGACGGATTAGTCCGTCGGCTAATCCGTCGGTAAATCTCCCGCTTCCTTCCCGCCATGACATTCTGACGGAATACAATCTGTCGGTAATTGCCTACGAATTTACCGACGGAATTATCCGTCAGAAAAACTCCCGCTCGCTTCCCTCCATGATATAACGACGGATTTACCTACGGATTAGTACGTCGGTAAATTTCCGACGGATAAGCCGTCGGTAACTCCGTAGACATTCACTACGGATTATCCGTCGGAAATTCCTACAGATTGCATTCCATCGGTAATATCCGTCGGTATTTCTGACGGATAAAATCTATCGGTTGATCCGTCGGGACCATCCGTCAGTATTTGGCAGTTTTGTTGTAGTGTCTGGTTTGGAACAAGCTCCTCCCATATTGATTTCACCCCGAGGGCAGTCACGTAATATCTATGAAATATATAATCGTTCCATCCTTCAAACCAAACCCACACGCTCCACAGGATTGCAGAGGTACGTAGTACTCGTTCCCCTCAATACCCGAAAAACATTAGTGATTAGTCGGAAGCCGTGAAGAACTAGCCATAAAAATTGTGGAACCCTTGAAGGAACGTCCCAGCTTCCACTCTTTGTGGGTAGTAGAATTGCCCGATAGAATTATATATAGAAAGAACAAAGGTTCCTTGGAGGCTAGCAGAATAAGTGATATTATGATCTATAACATCGTGTTACGTTATCGATCCCCTTTGCATGTCGTGCTGGAGAATTTGCTGCTTTATTTGCTCTTTTTTTTTTGTTTCCCTATTCGATGGAAGCTTTATTTTCTTTTATCAGTACATGTGTCGCACGATATGTTCGAAAGTGCAAATTAATTCTCCTGTACGGTCCAAACTGTGTAGGCTACCTGGGTTGATTTTACTAAACAAAATTCGAATGTACGTAATTCATCATCAGACGCAACCCGTAGGCGGGGTTTGGCAGAAAACACAGAAAAAAATCTTGCATAACACATACATCATCACATGATAGTGTTTACGTAGGGTTATATATCAATCAAATTCAATTATTTTTAGGGTTTCATGGGAAAATCTTAAAAAATGAATGAATTTTATCAATTCATGGTATCATGTAAATATTGTCACATGATAATACTGTTACACGGGAGTCATGCTAAAAGAAAAAAAAAAACACGGTCTATATCAAATCTCATATAATCACTGCGAGTATGTGCATAGCGTATATATGTTTAGTGTGCATACATATGGGGCCTATCTCACTTTAATTTATTAAAGTATTATGACAGATTTAGAAATCTCTTTTTTGGTGCGTTGCAGCATAACCTGATATCCTGAACATTGGACCTACTCTCCCAAGTCATGTCTCGATCATCCTCAATTGCCAGGACAACAAGTAAAGAATTATCTAGAGAACATATTTCCTTGTTCTGACAGATCCTATCCCTGTAAGGATAAATTGTTTATTTACAATATAAATATAAACTCGTTGTATATTACACACTAAATATTTACATGTTCGAGTGACCATACACTTCACCTCGGCTGGAAAACATACATTGGCTTTTGCAGATATAATATCTCTCGAAAAAATGACGGCGGAAGTCCTATATATTTGTTATTTCTTACAAGTTAGTCTTATAAAAAAATGAAATATCAAGTCATATTTGTTGTCTGCCGTTAAAACATCCAGTCCCCCGTCACCCGCCGTTACTTTTTTGCTAGCATGTACATAACAACGTTTGTTTTATTTGACGTATCATTTTTAAACTGCTGAGTAGAAAATTTTAATCCGTGCTTCCCATTTTCCAAAGGACAATCAGGTCAAGTCCAAATGGGCGTGCCACCTTGTGAATCGGCTCATGGAGTACAGTGGGGACTGGATGAACAACACAAAGGGTTCCTTGATGATGGTTTCGACCATCATCACCACAGTCACCTTCAACGCAGGGGATCGCGCCTCCCGGCTGTGTCTGGCAGCAGGACACTTACAAATCGTACGACAATAACACCTGCCTAAGTGATTCGCCCTGTGTTGCTGGGAACGCCGTGCTCGCGTACTATTACCCTCGCACATACACCAAGTTCATGAAGTACGATATGATCTCATTCATCTCCTCGCTCGGGGTAGTGTTCCTCCTCATAAGCGGGTTTCCTCGCAGCAACAAGCTTTGCCTGTGGCTGTTGTTGCTGTTCATGTGCGTCACCGTCTCCTTCCTCGTGGCCCTGTGGCTGGTAATACCCGGGCCAATCATAGACCGATACGACAGGTTCAAATCCGTCTCGCTCACGGTGTGGGAAGTGATGATGTGCATCATCGCCCTCACTCTTCTCATCCGCTTGTCTTCTTGGCTGCGACGCATGTACAATAGCACCCTGTTCAAGGCCGGCTGGAAGAGGTTGCTTGGCCACGGCTCCTGCAATCCCTGTGCATAGTGGAAAGCACACCGTGTTGACACCAGCAACTACTAGTCGTGACTTATTATTTTGGATATGCAGTGAAGATTAAAAAAAATTAATTTTAATCATAAGCCTTTTAAATGTTGTTCGATTATTGTACTTTGCTTTGTTATGGTTCATAGTGAATTGAGTTCACTTAAGAATTTCTTATATGCGAGGGATGAGTTTGTGAGGCATGATGAACTTTGTGTGTGTGGACAGGTACGTGCCACACATAACGGTCTGTTAGTGGAAGTTATTGAAGTTGTCCTATGTATTCTGTGTACGTTTGAATGTTTGATCGTATATGAGGCAAGTTACATGCAATTTTATTTCACTTTGGGTGAGAAGAGAAGAGTTAAATGCAATCTGGTTCTTTTGTAATTTTGTCACAACCCCGCCCATGAGCTTGTCCACGTGATTGAAAAGAGTGGTGTGCAAACTTAATTACATTCCTTGGATTAATTCAAGTACTAATCCGATCGGTACGGTAGGAATAAAAATTCCATGATGATTTCAAAGCATCATAACTTCTGCTAGTTACCAATAGAAGAGATAGAATAAGCACACTTTTTTCCCCCTCACGTGAACCCGTGGCCAATAATCATCGTGTACCATGCATTGCATTTTTCCCCCATAAAAATTAGACTATTATTGGGCACGTGCAATTAGTAATAATCACGTTTATCCTTCCCATGACGAGCTAGAAAATCCATTGCTTTTGTTTACTTCTTCGAACATATGTGTATGTTCGGGTAGTTTTGAATCTATTCTCTCCTGTAATCCAAAATGAACGGATCAAAGAAAATGATGATCATCGTAGAAACTATCGGGTTTCAATATTTAGCACAAGCAGGGCCTATCCGAAGAAGGATAAACACATACGAGATTAAGCTTTTAGATTACATTTGACACGAGATAGTGAAAGATCAGAAAGGAATAACGAATACTTTAATAGAATAAAATAAGATAATATGTAGGGAAAGTTGGTGCTTTTTTTATTCTATTCCACACGCGATTGATGCACATTAAAAGTAATGTAAGTGAATGTAATTGGGGGTTGCAGAAATGGGACCTATCTCACTTTGATGTGAAAAAGGTTGAGATCATGGGGGAGGGTATTGAGTGCTACGGTATATAACAATACAATGTTAATATGATATTATCAACTAATAAAATTCAGTAATTTAAAGATTTTTTAATAAAATTTACATGTAAAAAATAGCCCTATAAATAACTTAATCATATTAATTTATGATAATATATCAGTACTAACACATGATATATATATATATATATCTCTATTACTT
This sequence comes from Lagerstroemia fauriei, assembly GCA_025802135.1. Taxonomy (NCBI): domain Eukaryota; kingdom Viridiplantae; phylum Streptophyta; class Magnoliopsida; order Myrtales; family Lythraceae; genus Lagerstroemia; species Lagerstroemia fauriei. Next base: position 6,472 of record JAOYND010083329.1, on the reverse strand, counting down.
TAAGCAAATTCAAAACAGTTTTGGTCTCATTTTCGAGTTCTAAAAATACCCTCAATCAAATTTATTTTATAGTTAGTCAAATTTAATTTTTCCTTATTTTAGTATAATTATCTACTTTATTAATTTCTTATATTCTATTAACTATTTTCACGTTTCTCTCAATTATCTTAACTATATATGTTGTCTTCACTCTTTTGAAATTTTTCAATTCCTGACTGCAACTTTCACAAAAAATCATTTGTCTACCTGCTTGATGGTCCAATAATTAGTCGAGCGATTGGAATTTCCGTTGGAATTTAAACTAATTCACTATTTATTTCTTTACTCATCTCTGTAATTCTTTGGTCAACTTAAAGTTTTATAATTGAAAGTATAATTGACAATGTTGAGCGTAGTACGGGTCACCCTCTAGTATACATATAATACAAGCATACAATACTTTCTCGAGATCATCATGACAGACGAATAATCATTTGAGGGTGCGTTCGTCACATAATGTGTGTAAAATTAGAGAAGGAAGAAGGATAAATATTTGGTAAGATAAGCACACTGATTGTATTAATTTGATGAGCATATACACTCACACATATTGTACAAATAAGCTAGATCCCAACAATTAAGGGATAAGAAAGGGAATATCAATCATGGAGAACATTTTTCCCATGCGAATATTTTCACGTTGTTTGATTGCAGAGATATCAATATCATGGAGAATAGAATGTAGTTCTCCGTAATATTTTCCCATGCTTAGGGCGTACGCATGCCTTCGTTTACATACGTTGTTTCAATATGTGGTGGCTCTAAGCATAATTGTTGTTCTAGCGAAAAAAGAATATATATATATATATATGTATATATATATATCTTGATATTTTTTACCGTATACATGTAAATTTAAAAAAAATAAAAGAAAAATAAGATAAAAGGGTGCCTGTGTCGCCGGGAACTCCGTGGTCGCATACTACTACCCTAAGGAGTACATCAACTTCATGAAGTGTGACATGATCTCATTCTTCTCCTCGCTCGCGGTAGTGTTCCTCCTCATAAGCGGGTTTCCTCTCAGCAACAAATTTTGCCTGTGGCTGCTGTCGCTGTTCATGTGCGTCACCGTCTCCTTCCTCGGACTGACCTTCCTCGCGGCGCTGTGGCTGATAATACCCAGCGGGGGGCCGTTGGACGAATACGACAAGTTCGCATCCATCTCGCTCTTGGCATGGAAAGTGTTGATGGGCATCGTCGGCCTCACTCTTCTCATCCGCATGTCTTCTTGGCTGCGATACAATAGCACCCTACTCAAAGCTGGCCGGAAGAGGTTTCTGGGCCGCGGCTCCTGCAATCCTTGTGCATAGCGGAAAGCACGCCGTGTTGACACTAGCAACCATTGCCTAGTCACGACTTATTACTTTTGGATATGAACCACGAATTATTTAAAAAAGTTGATTTTAATACTAAATCTTTTTAAATATTGTTCAACTTTAATGGTTTGTTTTGTTACAATCTGTGGTGAACTAAGTTCACTTGAGAATTTTTCATATGTGAGTGGGTGAGTTTCTACGGCATGATGAACTTTGTGCCGGTGAACAATTATATGTCACATAAAAAAGTATGTTTGTTGAAATAATTGAAGTTGTCCTACGTATTCTGTATATGTTTGAATGCATAATGAAGGTGCATTGTGTTAATTGATTGTTTAGGAGGCAAGTTAAATGCAATTTTATTTTATTTTTTTTGGGTTCACTTGTAATTTTCTCACTATCCCGTCCATGAGCTTGTCCACGTGATTAAAAAGAGTGGCGTGCAAACTTAATTATATTTCTTGGATTAATTCAAGTATGAATTAAATCGATACACTAATGTCCTGTTTGGTAGCCCGTAGTGGGCCATTCATTTCCTGCCCGATTATATATGGGATACCTAATACGTGGTTTGGTTACAATTTGTGTTCGTAATGGGCTATCCGAATTCGGACCCAATTCCAACCCATATGAAATAGCTATTGTAGATCTTAACATATGTAATTCTCATTACGGGCCAGTTCATTATAGCCTGTAATAGATTTTATTATCTGAATTTTCATTGTTGCCCCTCAACATTTTAAAAATTATAAGATGAACCTGAAAAAAGAAGGATTATTCATGAGTGTTATCTTGATTGAGACACTGGAGACGACAAAAGTATTGGCGATAATGTCGACCACATTTATGATACATATCAAATTTTATAATTTATTTTAGTAAATACATATCAAATATTCTTATATTTGTTAACTTTACAATTATTAAATGTGGTCGATTTTAGACCATCTCAGTTAGTCTATTTCAAAATTTTAAGTTATTTTAAATTTTATTATAATGGGATTTATTATTTATTAGCTTATAATTTAACTAAATTCTAGTTATTAACTTATATACATCCAAGGGTATTTATATAGTTTAGGTTGTATTCCTTATGAATTCTATATCCTATTCATGAATATCAAACTATAGATTATTAATTAATTCTCAATGAATTCTATTACATATTATCAAATTATGTAAAAGATATTCCTCACAGATTACATTTCCTATTAATTCTTTTCCTTACAAATTATGATTTATAATTAAATTATATTTATCACTACCAAACACATGCTAAGAAATACAACCTTTATGATGACTCCAAAAGTATGATAATTTCTGTTGGCTACATGACCATAAGAAAATGGCCAATAGAAGAAGTGGAAGCAGCACACTTTTTTTTCCACACGTGAGCTCGTGGCCAATAATCATTCCTTATGTTGCCGATTTATATCGAGCCGCAAATCTTTTCTTATTTTCACTTTTATTTTTATTTTTAATCGAAAATTTATTTTATGGTTGCTATCTACTTGCAGTTAATGTACGCCTCATCGTGTACCCTCCATTAATTCCTTCTTTTTTCCCCACAAAAAGTAGGCTATCATGGGCACATGCAATTAGTAATAACAACGCTAATTAATATCCTTCTACTTTTCAAAAAAAAAAAAGGAACGCTAATATCCTTCCACGACGCGCTAGAAAATCTACTGCTTTTGTTTACTTCTTCGTGTTGGAAAAAAGTTAATCGAATATCCCAAAAATCACAATCTTTTTTCGAATACGTGAATTAATAGGCAACCACGAAATTAAGTGAAGAGAAAATCAAACGAAGAATACCAAGATTTTTAACGTGGAAAGACCCTCAGTGTAAGGGGAAAAACCACAGGACCGAGCCAGCAAAACTTTCACTATCAACAAATAGCAGGATACACAATTTCTTTTCCGATCATATCAGAGGATATAACACTAATAATCATCAAGGACTACACCCCTGGATAACACAGATTCTTCACCCGAAATGAAAGGATGGATAACAGGAACGATCTCACTAAAAGGGATCAACAAGAGATATATCGACGGGCAGCCAAACGAGCGAATCTCAAAGCAAGAAGTGTTTCAAAACGAAACTTGTTCCACCAGGAATCACCCTCTGAAATTTCACAAAAAATAGATAACGTCTTGCCTTCCATCCGGATCCCGAAGCACCTGTGGAATACCGAAAATTCCTCTGTTTGTGCGGCTGCTGTTCTGCCTCTAATCTAATCGGTAATGCCAGCTGCAAAGCTGCTTTTTATGTGAAATATAACCCTAAAAATTAATCTTCCTTTTGGTGGGTCTATGGCTGAAAAACTCATACAATTTCCTTGCTACTCTTTTAATTTGTCAGACCCAGTGAGTAAGAATAGTCCAACACTTCGACCATATATGTGTAGGACGAGATGTTCGGGGTAGTTTCAATCGATCAATTCACTCCTGCAGTCCAATATGAACGGATCAAAGAAAACGATAATCATCATATAAACTATTGTGTTTTGATATTTTCCTCGGCGGGACCTACCCGAAAATTGAAATAATATGAACAAAAAGTTGGTATGATTTCAGGTTACGTCTGGCACGAGATAGTGAAAGGGAAAGGACTAATGAGTTCTTTGGCGGAATAAAATGAAATAATATAAATAGAAAATTAATATTTTGTATGGAAAAATGAAATAATCATTTGTATTTTATTCTATCTCACGTTATTCGTAAGTTGATATGGCAATTTGACCCGAGCCCGTTAGGCTCGGCCTGCCCCCATGCATGGGGCAGGGCGGGTCTGGGTGAAGTTGCTACCCCACCCCGACCTGCCCTATTTATATATTATTATACTATACGAGTTTATATTTTAAAATTAATTTACTTAATTTATAAATTTTTATATTAATAAATTAAATAATAATTATTATATTTGATCAAAATTCTGTAAATTTTTAACTTTTTAAATTTATTTAATTATATTATTATAAATATGTAAATTTATATAATATTTTCAATTATATTTTATATAGTATTAATTAATTTGCTCGACACGTACCATAACCTGTGCCCCGACCTACATACCCGGACCCGCCCTAGACTATTGCCATCCCTATTCGTAAGCAATATAAATGAATGCGAGTGGTTGGGGTTGCAGATCAAATGGGACCGACCTATCTCGCTTTGATGTGAAAAACGTGACCATGACAGATGAATGATCATTTGAGGTACGTGCGTTACATAATGTGCGTATGCATGCCTACGTTTACTTACGTAGCTTCAGTATGTGGCTCTAAGCATAATTGTCCTTCCAGGGAAAAAGAATATATATCTAAATATCTTTTTCGGCGTATAAATATGATGCATAAAAATTCAAAAAAGATAGAAGGAATAAATAATAAAGTGATACACAATTTTTATTAATGTAAATTAAATTCAACACCCTTCCATTCTAGGTCGAAAGCTGACCAACATCGCTACAAAGAACATCTAGCTAGATATTTTATATATAGCCCCTCAGATGACCATAGACTTCGGCCACAAAATTGTATTTACTTCTGCACATCTCTCTTTGGGGTACAGGTTGTTCCTGGCCCTCCTGATCCAACGGGATCACCATCAAAGGCATTTACCGTCAGACTGTGTTCTAAGAAACAATGGCAACTTCACACGTAGTGCACGAAGCAGTGGCTCGTTCGCAAGTCCTCTCTACGATGCAGCGATGACGGGATCCGTCGACACCCTAGACAGGTTGCTAGAGGTATATGGAACGGTGGTTCTCTGCCGAATTTCCTTGACATCGTTTTTAGAAACTCCCCTGCACTTGGCAGCTCTCCTGGGCCATCTCGAGTTCACCAAACGGCTCCTAGAACTCAGACCGGAGCTCGCCACAGAACAGGACTTGGAGAGATGCACGCCACTCCACTTGGCTGCGGCGAATGGCCATGACCAGGTCGTGAAGGAGCTGCTGAGAGCAGATGGGAAGGCCTGTCTGGTCCAAGACCAGGAAGGAAGGGTCCCGCTCCACCTGGCAGCCATGAGAGGGCCAGTTCCGGTGGTAAAGGAGCTCCTGAGCTCTATTTGGGGACAGGAGTCCCTGAAGAAGAAGGTAGACGATGGGGATGGCATTCTCCACCTGTGCGTGATGTACAACTGTCTGGATGTGTTGAAAGCTGTGCTGGCCTCGACCGGTGACGATGATGGGGAGGTCCTGAAGATGACTGATTCGCATGGCAACACCGTCTTGCATTTAGCGGTGATGCTGAAGCAAACAAAGGTATCTTCCTATATATATTTTTCCTACATAGATTTGCATTTAATTTTCTGGGTATCTGAAGACTGGAGCTGTGTTACATAAGTAACAAGACAAGATGTCAAGAAGTCACATGACTTACAACGCTTGTTTCACTGTGTTGTTGGCATAAACAGACAGTGAGATTCTTGCTTGATGAGTTACCAACAGACAAGACAGAGATGTTAAACACCAAGAACGACATGGAGTTCACTGCACTGGATGTACTAAACCACTCCCCTAAAGACTACAAGAGCCTGGAGATTCGAGAAATTCTGGTTGCCGGAGCCCAAGTAGAGACTGCCGTCCGACTCGGACAACCAAGTCATCCTACCCAGGGTGTTTCTGATGAGGAGGGATGAGGAGAATGGAGCGGTAGAGGTGATAACTGCAACAGAGGGATCACAAGAGCAAGTCCAACTCCAAGAGTCGGCCTCCAACTGGAGGACGTGGGTATGGCACCGTGTGAAGTGGCTGATGGAATCTAGAGAGGACTGGATGAATGAGACAAGGGGTTCACTGATGACGGTGTCAAGCATCATCGCCACCGTCACCTTCACAGCCGGGATGGCACCTCCCGGTGGCATTTGGAAGTACAACATGACCGCAGTCATCTCCTCGCTCGTAGTACTATTCCTCCTCATAAGTGGTTTCCTCTCAACAACAAATTCTGCCTGGGGCTCCTGTCGCTAGTAATGTGTGTGACCATGCACTACAAGAAACATTTGATTTTTCGTTAAAAAACTATTGACGATAGTAGTAAATAATGGACGGAAACAGTACTTTTTCGTCCTATTTTCGTCCAAATTGAAGAGACGCAAAAAACCTT
>JAOYND010083119.1:0-10956 GCA_025802135.1 Lagerstroemia fauriei | reverse complement strand
CTTAGGCAAATAATAGGTTTCTGATCGACCTTAGGATTAGTCCTTAAACGATTAGTGGCGACTCCAAAAACCCAAACTTGGCTGAATGGTGCGTGCCTATAGCCCCCGGGGCTAAATCCTTCAAGTCAGAGCGATTTCCAGGTCCGACACCCACCATTCAGCCAAGTTGTCTGATTTTCTCTCGCTGAAATCTCTCAGTGTTCTGCGTGCAGTTTCCTTTATTTGGCTATAATTTTCTCGTCTCTACTCCGATTTGTGATCTATTTGATGCGTTGGAATCATGACTCGACGAGCTTTCCAATGATATCTTATTTTCCATATTTATCCTGTAGAGAATACAAGAAATTTCCTCTTAAAACTGTTGTATCAGACATTGCATCCTCGTGCAAGCCATGTCTTCGTCTTTCTACACATCTTCTTTCCATTGTCTGCACATTAAACAACTTACAGCAGTATCTAATTCTTAATGAACATAGTAATTGACTCCCCAACTTAAAATGATATGCATTTATGCTCTAACCATGTGAAGAGTGACCTAAAAATCAGATTTCCAAGTCGGGAATGGGTCATTAAATCATACCAATTGTAATATCAACAGCTTGCCAGGCCACCACTCCCTCATGTGCACCGTTCTCCAATGCTTGGTCACGTGCACGATTCTATCGTTGCTCCTAAAGTCGTTATTGGAAGATCCTTTCAATTTTTGAATTAGCAACAACCAGTGTAGAATTACGGGCACGGATCATGCACTATGCAACAACCTGAAAGGAAGATAAATAACTTCAAAAAGGTCTAAACTAAGGGATAATTGCTTGGTATCAATATTAACTAAAATTCAGATTTTGAACTCGACAACGGCGCCAAAAACTTGATCGCGATTATTTATCTTCCAAACGCTAGTGCACATGTCGAACGAGTATTATAGTAATGAGAACCAGTGTTGTCCCACAGAGACTTAATCAGAATTCAATTAATTACTAAAATTATAACAACTCTCCCTTATCCAGACAATCGATTATGAATAGAAGCAAGAAAATTAAAATGAGAGCAGTAAACAACGAAAACGATTTCACTAGATCAGAATCAAAGGCCCTAAGGATCACGATTTCACATATTCTCAATCCTAATTCTAGTTCCCTTCTACCTATGCCCTGAATTTAATTTCGTTGCTAACCTAGGGTTTACTATCGTCTTACACAGCTGTCGCTTGTAATAAGACCGTATCCTCAACTAGTCAATCTACTTTATGTCTAGGTGATTAACAAGTTAGGACCCATTAAAAACCAATCCTAATTGGCTGCTTAGGGTGATCAGATATATGTCTATACCTTTCATTAAAAATCCCATCTTTCAATGTGGATTAACCTAAGCTATGCTTTCCCAAGCTTAACCTAGAATTCCTCTGTCGAGGTCAACTAGATTACCAAATCAACTTAATTGGTGGCCAGTTAATTAAATCGCATTAAGTCCGAGAAAAGCATAAACAACTCAACCAAATCAATAAACATAGAAGAAGTGAAATAGAAATCAAGATCAAGAAATAGGATCCATTGATCTCCTGAGGTAAAATAACAGTTAGCTCATAACGGAAATTGAGTCAACAATCGACATAATCAAGGAATTTATCAAGTAAACTAAAGAGAAAAGAGAAGGAAACTCTAGTCCGGTGGCGACTTGCAATCCCGTCTTCAAGATTTCCACTATCCCTTGTTGTCAAACTGATGCCTCCTTGATGTCGATGCTGTCTCTTTTTAAAACTCTTCAAAAGAAAATTCTAGCCTCTTTTCAAACTACCAAAACACTTCAATACATAGATTGATTTGTTTCCTCCCATATCTTTCAAGATATTCTTGTGATATCTTTAGTTGCTCTCGTGAGATCTTGGGATATTCTTCTTTTCCTCCTTTTTCGAACTCAATCTAATCCAAAATATCACAGATTTCGTGCTTCAGAAGTCCTAGTTTTTAAAATCTTGTGGTCCATAATCTGCCGCTACCTCCTCGGCACACGCCTCAGCACAAAGCATTAGAATGCATACTGTGAAGGTACGCCTCGGCACATGCCTTGGCAGGTCGTGCAGAAAAGTATTCTGCCCTTGTATGCCTAGGCGCATGCCCCGGCATGTCTTCCTCAAATTCATCACACTTCAATTCTTGGTTCCCGTGACTTCCTACAATCAAATAAACCTAAATTAAGTATCTGGAATTGAAGTATCACAAAATACTCAAGAAACATCCAAAGTTCACTTAAACTCAAGAGTCAGCATCTAATTAAGGCTTAAAAATGTGTTAAAATATGTAATACATATAAAGTTAACACTTATTTGCCTTTGAGGGGGTAGCCTGGTGGTTGGGCAGTGGGACTTCCACATTGGAGGTCCTGGGTTCAAACCCCACAAGGGGCTATTTCCCTCAAGGGTGGGTGTTTATACCCTTGAGCTCGTCAGGCTTCGCCTGGTTTACCCGAGACACGTGGTTTACGGGGTATTGCGTGTCTCCAGAGGAGGGTTCTTGGGTCCGCCCTCCCCTAGGGGCCCCCTTCCCCCTAGTCGGGCTCTAAGAGCTCGGATACCTCGGTTGTCAAAAAAAAAAAAAAATTAAGCATATTATTTGCAATGGCAAGAGTACATGTTTTTGGTCTAATAACTGGAACCACCTTAGTCTACTCATTTCTCTTATGCCTAATCATAATGTTAATGGTTCATGGCTCTGTCCTCATGACTTAGTATCAGCCGTTATTGTTGACATTGGTAGAATGAGGATTATGAGGTCCATTGAACAAGGTGCATTTACCATTACTCCTCTGATGGATAAGGAGGATATAATGACATGGTTAGGTAATTCTAGAGGTATTTTTTTCATTTGCTCTTGCTTGAGACTCCCTCCGATCAAAAGGCAATAAGGTTCCTTGGTTTAAGCTCTTGTGGTCTCATCCCCTTATCCCTAGGCACAACTTTATCTCTTGGCTTGCAATTAACAACAAGCTCTCAACATATGATCGTATCTTATGTTGGAATAGAAATGTCAGTTTTTTATGTGTTTTTTACAAAACTGATTCAGAATGAAGGAATGATCTATTTTTTGGATGTGCTTTCAAGGGAAAGATTTGGAGTTGCATTTTGCAACTCAATGTTGTTCATAGTAACTACAGAGGATGGTTATTTCAACTCAACTGGAGCCTAAAATATCACAAAGGGAAAGATTGGCGATCTATTTTGCTCTGTTTGTCCTGGAATGCTTATATTTATTTCATTTGGAAGGCTAGGAATGATGTAATTTTTTCAGCGGCTTCCTTTTCTAAAGAGAGAATCCTATTCAATATCAAGTTTGCTATCAAGTGTCGATTGTTAGGTACCAAGAATCTTGGTCATAGAGTTAGAACAAATAAGCATACAAGATTACTTGGGAACTGGGGACAAACCAATAATTGATCTATTTGTTCTTTGTGCATCTGTCTTTCGTTTTATCCTTTTTGATGTAAATGCCTTTGAGCTCGAGCTATGAGCTCTATATATTTTGTATAGCCTTTACAATTTTGATAGTGAACAGAGTACCACTGACTTTATTCAAAAAAAATTTTACCATCAATTTAGTCATTCTCTTAGCAGTGTTAAAGAGATCATGATAGAATTTTAATGTGGTAGTTCACATTGTAAAATTTCATCTATACATTGAAAAAAAAATATCAGTTTACTCATTTCTCCAACTTTTCAGCTGCCAACATAAAAATAGAATGATAGTCCATTATCTATTCTAAAGGACATTTTATAAAATGGGGGACAATTTGATCGGAACTTTCCCAATGGTCCTTTTTTACCATAATTTTTAGGAAGGTGTTGAGTGATATTTTGAAGGAAAATTAACTTTTGGGGCTATTGAAAAAAATTAATTTTTAGGCTTTCTAATTTAAAAATTTATAGATAATTTTTTAGAAATCTATTCTTTATACTAAATGAGAGTACTAAGAATCTCCTACTGACACACATCTCAACTCTTCTTTTGACACGTGTCCCAACAATTTCCCTCATATCTATTCTTTATACTAAGTGAGAGTACTAAGAATCTCCTATTGACACGTGTCTCAACTCTCCTGTTGACACGTGTCCCAACAATTTCCCCCATATTTATTCTTTATACTAAAGGAGAGTACTAAGAATCTCCTATTGACACGTTTCTCAACTCTCCTGTTTACACTGTCCCAACAATTTCCCCCATATATATATTTTTCTTTTTTCAGCAAACCATTTAAAAAGTTGTATTTGGCTCAATGGTATTGCTGTAATAACCTCACCTGGGTGGTTCAGGTTCAAACCTTCTCATGACAAATTTTCTCATTTTATTTATTTTGTCTTGAGAAGTTTTAAGATAACACAATAATATATTTAGGAGCCGTTTGATTTATAACACCGAGTTGGAATGGAATGACGAATTTCTTTTGAATATAAGAATGGAACTAATAGATTTTATTTTATTCTGAATTTGATTTTGTGAGTATATCAAGAGAATAAGCTTCCTTTATTTAGAGGAATTGAATCCCCCATTTAAAGGAAACAGAATGAAATTATTTGTTAATAAATATGTACAAAAGGAATTAATATTTCCAATTCCCTTTCCTATGTTATCTCTACACAAAACAAATGACCTCTTAGTATAAATGATTAGACTTGAATACAATAGACTATTAATATATTGTTTATGAAGAAAGAGATAAATATTATCTTTATGTCCTAATTTTTAATGTATATTATTCATATACTGATAAATAAAAAATCATAAAACATTTACTTTACGAGCATACTAATAATAAGATATCTCTTTCTAAATTATAAATAATTTTTTACGAAAAAGAGGTTTGATTGTGTTAACACAATCATACTTTTTAAACATTTCTATACTTTAATATAATTCATTTATTTTCTTATAAAAACTATCGTTGCATTTATTACCTTAATCCACTGCATAGCGCGGGCTTCTAACCTAGTGAATTGTTAAATAACAAGTATTGCCATTGAATGGTCGCAATTATTTACATTCAATTTGGAACTTTTTGTAGGTACAATAATTTTGAAGAATGTGATAAACATAAATCGTAAAATTATAATTTTCTAACAGCTATTTTTTATTATATAAGTTTTCATATGAACATTTAATTTTAGGAATTTGCAGAATTCTTGTCCTATTAATGATGCCTATAAATCTAGCTGAATAATTTACAAAAATGTTTGTGAACTTTGGATTCAGAACTAGTAATTTTAGAAAGATCATAATATTTTTTAAATAATATATCTCTACAAATTTGGGCAAGTAAAGCTTGTTAATTTTGTGGTCGCGATGTGTGATATTTATCTTACAGCTTGACATCGAACTTTAGCGATGCAAATTTTTGGGAATAATGAACAAAATGACGGTATTCTTCAATTTATAAACGAAGTTTTGCCATGTGAACTACCAAATTAGAATTCTGTCATAATCTCTTTAAAGCCATTGACAACTGCATTTTTTTGAAAGTAAAATTGAGAATGTTGGATAAATTTGGTAACAAATTTAATGTAAGGTTTGACTAGGTGGCCTCGTATAAATTAGCGACCCCTTTGATTGGATTTTGCCACATGGACTGTCACACCAAAATTTTGTCACAATCTCTTAACTTCGTTGACAACTAGACAATTTTGATGATAAAGTTATGAATATTGGACGGATACGATGGAAAATTTAATTTGGGGACTTACTTGATGATCCTGAATAAATTTAAGTGTCATTTTAATAGTTTACTCCTGTAAAGAATGATACAAGCCATAACTTGATGTTTTGGCGAAGGGGCTGCAATGGTAGTCCATATGATCTAATTGGTGAAGTGATGATAATTTTCTCATTTCCTAAAAAATTATAGATAGACAATAAAATTTGAAGATAAAAGATAGCAAAATGTCATATTGATCCTTTAATATCATGTGGCCACCACTTCATTCCCCGTCGGATTAATCCAGTGTTCATTTTTTATTTTATTTTTTTGGTAAGTAAAGATGCTTCATTAAACTAAATTAAAAATCAAATACATATTTAGCCACCAATCTCCTCAGCTGGTGTAGATCTTACAAGTCCTGGGGAATGACAGGCCCATGCAACATATAGTATATATCTAGCAACACTTCCTTAGGTGAAGTATCAAAATACATAACATTCGGGATACCATCCCATCTTGGCCAAAAGAGCCGCTACTGAATTCCCTTCTCGATAGTTATGCTCCATTTGGGTCTTCTTGAAGTCCCTAGAAATTCTCCTTCAATCCAGAAAAATCGGATTAATAAATTAATTATTAGAATACTCACCATTCAAAAAATTCACAATTAGGTGGGCATCTAGCTCTATAATTAATTTATCAATTTTCAGATTCTGGGCCTCCCAAATAGCCCAAACATCAGCGACTGGGCTGTAGGTTGACCCAACAGATAGGGCGAAGCCCCTAACCCATGCGCCATCATCTTTTCTAACTACACTCCTGCTCCTACCCTCTTTGGGACTGTTTACTCTTATTTTGTTGTTAGATCGCAACACCAGATCTTTTCGATAGCAGGTGAAGATGCAAGCTATTCTTACCTTGATGGATTTGGCTGATGTGCTATTATGTTTTGATATGATTCCCTCATCTTGGACTTTGGAGGAAAAATAACTTAGAGGTCAAAAGGTCTTACCTCATATTCACCTCCAACTATTGAAGTTCTTGTGGACAATCATAAATGATCTCGGCTAGCATAGATGGAAAAATCAATCTCTTCTCTAGTGGAGAAAGTCTTTTATGCCACGGGTATACCACGTGGCATTGCCTATGTGGTATCACCAGCCAATCAAATCAATGCATTTTATGGTTACTTTTTTTCCTTTAGGGTTGATTTTTTTTCCTTTTAGGTTTTATTAAAAAAATCATAAAAATAACCGAATCCTACTGGCTCGTGATACTACGTCAGTACTGTCACGTGGTATACCTGTGTCATAAAAGAATAGTGCGATCTCAAAAATGCCACGCGGTAGGCCAAACCTAGAATCAGAGCCAAGTCTCAAGATTCACATTCTAGGCGAAAAAATAAGGATTGGTTTTAAAATGTTTATGTTATATTTCAAAAATCCCAATTTTAAGAAAACGGTTTTGTGTACCTTACTCTACCATGGAATATCCAAGTGCTACATGGTGTGCTCAGTCTCTGTCCAACACGGTAGGTGAAAAATTTAGGGTCTGTGGTGGCGAGGCTTATTGGGCTTTTAGGCCAGGGAATTTCACATTTCTTTACATATTTATGATCTTAAGTTTTTCCAGGTGAATCACTACTAGTCACTGTATTGCTCATCCCTTCAACCAATTCTTCGACTATAGTCGATTTGCTTCTCTTCTGTTCCTGTGTCTTTCTAGATAGGCACTTTCCATCCAAATTTGTGCATTCTTGTATCCTCCCTTTCGTCTCCATTGCATTGTTCTCATTATTTTTATTATCAGACTTGTACCAAAGCAACAGAGTTTATTTGTTTTTTACAATGACAACATTGAAATATGATGTTCGGTTGTTGGCTCACGATCGTCGATTGCTTCTATAGCAGGTGAAGATGCCAACTAATCTTTTGCAGATGGATTTAGACAATACATCGCTGGAGTTTGATAAGATTCCCTCGTCTTTGGCTCTTGTGAAAAAAACAACATGGAGATTGCAAGGACATACCTCATATTCACCTTCATTAATTAGATTTTGCAGGATATTCTTATGGACAGTCACAAAAGATCTCAGATAGCCCACGCAGAAAAGAAATCGCGTCTCGCGCGATCTCAAAAATGCCACGAGGCGATAAAACCATCAAAATCCGAGTCGCATCTTGCGTTTTATAGTCTACGCGGGAAAAAAGGAATTGGTTTTAAAAATTGCAAACTTCTAGTAGGAAAATCCCTGTTTTAAGAAAGTATGTTTTTCCATCCCTTACTCGACCAAAGAATATCAAGAGCCAAATGATGAATTCAAGGGAAGGAAGATTAGAATTACCATCTCAGCAACTACCTCACGACGGTTATCCAATCCATCACGAGATTTTCCCATTATCATGACTTTGACTCGCAATGAATTAGGCATTCAGTGTAATGGAAATAGTTACCCGATGAAGAAGGTATACGAATAACACCATAATTAGGCCCAACTTACGTCGACCTCATTATTTCAATCTCGTGTGTATTATGATTAACTTACCATGAGAATGGTAGAAGCTACAAGCAGTATGCAAGCGGTAAACACCCAAATCCAGGAAAATGCCTGGAAGTGCTTGCTCATCGACTGCTTATTCAATGCATGCAATAACCCAATTAATCTATCATGTATGAAAAAATCTTAGGTGATTGATCTTACCTCACGGTGACGTGGTGAGGAAGAACCAATCAAATTGGTCTCACTAGTGACAATTATGACAACTGCTCGGGTGATTAACACAAATTTACACATTTGTCACAATCTTATTGGTATTTTCTCATGCCACATGGCGAGATAAAATCACCTAAAAATTTCATCATATATAGTTATCCTTTCACTCCAAATTCCTATAAAAGACTAGCTCCAGTTATACAATCATCAAGCCACCTATAATTATTCCAATGTTGTATAATGAAATGTAAAATTCCTTGTCTAGAAAAGCAGTAAAACAAGTTGGTCTCCTCGACATGTTCGCCTGTAATCAAGGGTTGACTTTCAACAAAGGAACGGTCCAGCAAAATGGTCCCTCGGTTATCCCTACAAATGTGAGTTCTGTGGAGTTAGTAATGAGAATCGGGAAAATGATCTAGAAGTCATATAAGTTTATCGCTTCTGGCTTGTTGAGTGCTATAAGTCTTATAAGATTAATTCTGTTATATTTTTAGTCCGAATCATTATTATTCCATTAACGAAACTGTCAGTGGCATATAGTCTATGTAAGCAAAACAATGACAATAATTTAGACTAGAAGTGTAACAGAACAAATCTTATACGACAAAATTAGCCATATCCAAACTGATAGGACTCAACTGTCAAAAACGATAAGCACATAGGACTTTCACTGTGATTATCTCAATGAGAATCATTATCACATCTTCTCCTCATGTAGTGTCATTAGGGTTTTGTGGCAAGACATTTTGTCTATTAATTTTGTGCAATAATCGGGCACCCAGTGGCTGGTCCTTTGAATTGGACCGGGCTATCTCCAACAAGCGACGAAAGATTGTCGAAGCTACTATTTATAAACTGGCCTTCACTATTTACATCTACCTAATGCTGAAGGACCATAATCTCAGGGTATATCAAAAAAAAGGAGAAAATCTCATCCTCAACAATTACTTGCATTCCTATTGAGTTTTGTTAAATTGAATAGGTCTTCACGTCTCGACTTAAGGAAATAAATTAGCTAATTGCACTTGTAAAATGTATTTTTCTTTTGAATTTCTCTAGGTATAACATTCATAACTGGAAAGTTACACTTCTCAAAAAAATAAAAATAAAAACGTATTTGAAATAAATTTACAATTGAAAAGGATAGATGCATCTTCACATAAGATAAATTCTTGTATAAAAGTAGAACCTAAAGAAAGGTAAACTTGTTTCAAATGGAAGTATTGCCATTGCTGCAGCAACCATACAAAACTTTCTCAATCACTGGAA
The DNA here is from genome assembly GCA_025802135.1 of Lagerstroemia fauriei. Taxonomy (NCBI): domain Eukaryota; kingdom Viridiplantae; phylum Streptophyta; class Magnoliopsida; order Myrtales; family Lythraceae; genus Lagerstroemia; species Lagerstroemia fauriei. Next base: position 1,295 of record JAOYND010083119.1, on the reverse strand, counting down.
AGTTACACTTCTATTGATTTGGGATATCATATAAACACTGTCATATGATATGTCCATTTCATACAAAACTTTACCCATCCATTAGCCGTCTCTGGAAAAATTAGCATATTACTGAGAGAAACTTAATTAATTTGCAATTGCATTTATATTTTTGAGGAAAATTTATCTAAAAAATCATGTTATTTCTTAAAATTCTTTCATCCATCACTTACTTTTTTTTATCCTAAAAATAATGTAGTTTGCTCTGTCTTATCCATTTTGTCATCAAAAAAATTTTAATCATAATGCCAGTAATTGTTTTTGTCAAGTGCAACATCTTACGTAGTATCGATAGGACATGTGACAATTCACATGGCTATCATGTCAATAGATTAATAAAAATAATAAAATTTCAGAAAAATAAGAAAAGTTCTAAAATTTAGGGAAATATTACAAAAAAATAATCGACATTATGACGGTTGTATACATGGGACGTGTCCTATACATGCAATGTAAGACGCCAACAATATATGCACTTAACAGAGAAAATCAATTGTGTTATAATGTAAAATTGATGGTTGATAAAACAGAAAAATGGATAAAATTAAAGTGATAATTCAAAAAAAATTTTAAAAAATCACATCCTTTTTTAGATTGTTTTCCTTATTTTTAAGGGAGCCCACGTGTGGGCATTGCTCTATAACGTGAACGACATGGAGTATGTCTCCAGATGCAAAGCAGGTGATGGTTTCACTAGTATACTTTTTTAAAAAATACTATCAGAGAAAGGGAGTCTGGTGCAGTTAAAACCGCCCTTAACCGGGTTCAATTATCAGCATGTGACTCTCACACCCATGTTTCCTCCTATCCCTTTCTAAACTTATATACTTCCTTCGTATACCAAAAAAATACAAATAAATATTTTTACCTTTACGTAAAATTTCAGGTTCGAGTTTTATGAATAGAGAAAATTAATAACTGAGAGTAATTTACTATTTCATGGATCCACCTAACATGGACTTGAATTAATTACACAACCCATTATGTTTTACATGTTCATGCGTTGAACACGGAAAATAATAATTAAATAAACTTAGTTCCATCTGTACAAGCAATTCACTTTGTTATCATCAAATATTACTAAATAACAGCTTGGAGCAACCTTACAAATCTCGTTGCCTATGTAATGTCGCAATGTATGATAAATATATATTTTACGTACTACAGTAAGATGCCCCTGTTATCGTTCATAGATCGATTGTTGTTCATGAGAAGAATCTTGCCGTGTACTACCAACATCAGCTATTACTCTTGAG
>JAOYND010083013.1:0-10958 GCA_025802135.1 Lagerstroemia fauriei | reverse complement strand
AATAACCATTTAATTTTAGGACAAAAGATTGAATCTTCTCTCTATATATTATCGAAATCCATATTCAGAGTTATTGATAAATTAAATCTCTCTTCTTTTAAGCTTGCCGAGATGTGAATCAAATTTCGTAGGAAAGGGGATATGTTGACTTACTATAACCTATCAAATAATTTTCAGTGCAAAATAACAATGTCTTTGGTTGCATTTTTACCAGTCTCCCAGATAATGAGAAGGACACCTCTTATCCTATACAATCGCATTTCAGGTGGAAGTAGATGCAATAAATATGACTTTCCTGGAAATTTTTCAAAGAAAAGCACCTTGTTTGACCACACCAATATATATAACAAAGCCATTCCACGAATATTACAAAAAGGCAAAAATCGAAGGAATACAAAAATATTACAAATTCTTAATTCATATCTATTCCACGGGTTCCAACTATTAATATTATATGGATGCATATTAAAAATGGTTAAGCATAAAGCTTATTAATAACTGTAAGATAAAAGAGAAGGATCCATCGACCTTTCAAGATAGTTCAAGCAAACATTCTCTAGAATTTCTCTTAGATTCGAACCCATAGCTGATGATAGAACTACAACATATATTTTCTTTTTCCTACTCACACGAGCCCATATCATTGCTTTTCTATCGATCTCTAATTCTGATCTTCCCCCTAGTTTGATATTATAGTGCCAGTATAGACGAAAATTATGTTATGGTCCATTTCTGACTGGTAATGGATACCAGGACTTTGTAATATTTGATTGATCACAATTCTGTACATTCCATTTGAATTATACTCTAATTGATCACAATTCTATATTACAGTGATCTCATTTAAACAATACTCTGTTCCAGTTGATAACATGTTTGATCCATCTGCAGGACTCCACTCGGTGCAAAGGCCGGGTTCCTTTGGCTGCGGAAGTGTTGGACTCTCACTATCCAGCGTCTTCAAGACATTTTTGCACGCACAATGGCCCAATCTGTATGCATATCATTATTTCTAAGAGCAGAAAGGAATGCTCTATATGTGCATCTATAATATGAAAGTTCATATATACTTTGCCGATGATCCATTGTTTCCATGCCTAAAGATTGTATATGTTAAGGAAAAAAAATAAGAAAATCTCACAAAAGTACTTCTTTTATAATGGATAGCTTAAGTAAGAAGTAATGAATCAACTGCTCAGAATAATTCAGATCAGATCAAGACCAATCCAGAAGATTGTGAAGATCAAACAAATCATAACACTTAGGGAAAGAGATAAATGGAGATGCACCGTTTATAGTTAATTTGATTTCTTACTCTCATTATTTTATTCATTTTCCTCTGTAAGTTATCTTTTGTACAATATATACACACATTGTGCAGTGATTGAAATAAAAAAAGCTGACAAACAAATATTGCGTGTTCCATTCAACTCTCCTTTGTTTTTCATTAATTCTTATGGTATCAGAGCCATTCAAGGGCACGCAGACCTCTTCCTGACAAACAACCATGGCTACACCACAAAAATATGCTTTTCCCTTCACCATTAATGTGGCAAATTTTGTCACATTAAAACTTACCGATAACAACTATCTTCTTTGGGAGACTCAAATATTATCCCTTATTGAGAGCCAGGACCTTATGGGTTTTCTCAATGGTGAAATGCTAGCACCTCCAGCTATCATCTCAGACGGTGAATAGGAAATGACCAATGCTAACTATGTCTCATGGACACGCACCGACAGATTGGTGAAGTCTTGGCTCATTGGTACCCTCTCTGAAGAAGTTCTCGGTCTTGCTGTAGGTCTTAAAACTGTAGCCCAGGTATGGAAAGCATTGACCGACCATTATACTCAAAGTTCGATAGCTCAGGAATTTGATTTAGTAGCTCAATTACAACGTGTTGAGAAAGGGAACAAGCCCTTAGCCACGTATCTTCGAGAATTTAAAAATATTTGTGATAAACTGAACGCAATTGGGCAGCCTCTTTCAAATACCACTATGGTTTTCAGGTTGCTTGAAGGACTTGGGGATCAATATGAATCCTCAAGACATCTATGCTTAGGCCGCCCATCCCGTCCTATGCTGAAGTGGTCCCGCAATTGCAAAGTTATGAGCTTCGTAACAAGAAAGCTCTAAGTGGAAATGCAGACGTCTCAATGGCCTTCTTTTCTCAAAATCACGGAAGCGGACTTGCTGGATGTAGAGGAAATTATCGTGGCCGTGGACGCAACTATAATTCAAGAGGCCGTGGATTCACTCAAAAAAGCAATGGAATCAGAGTGCACGCTTCTCTTTCCGGGCAACAAAATCAGTAGGAACCCAAAGGATCGGACCTAATTTGTCAGATTTGTAAAAGGTGAGGACATGATTCACTTCGATGTTGGCATCGCTTCGACAATAGCTATCAACACGAATATCTTCCTCAAGGATTGCATGCTATGTATATTACCGATCCTGCTAATGATGAACGACATCTTGACACTGGAGCCACTTGCCATATCACGAAAGACAAAGGTAAACTTATTCGGTCCAGTCCTTATAAAGGGTCCGATTCGGTAATTGTTGGTAATGGTGCTTCTCTTCCTATTACGCATATTGGAACTGGATCAGTTGGCCATAAAGATGAGCTAACTCTTAATAATGTTTTGGTGGTTCCACAAATGACGAAGACCTTGCTTTCTGTGTCTCAATTAAGGATTCCACGACACGGCGGATACTGCTGACAAGGCCTAGCACGCAAGGACTCTATTCTATCAAAAATCAAGGACCGGTATCTTTCTTCTCTTACTGGCAACGCTCTACAAATGAGGATGTGTGGCATCGCAGACTCGGTCATCCGAATGCTCAAATTTTACAGTTCTTGCGCAAGAATAAAGTTATTTCCATCAATAAGTCCTCTGATAGATTGTGCTCAAGCTGTCAACTTAGCAAGAGTCGGAAGTTGCCATTTTTCCTATCAAAGTCTCGTAGTGCCTCCGTTTTAAATAAAATTCATTGTGATATGTGGGGTCCATCACTAGTATCTTCGTTCCAAAAGTTCAGATTTTATGCTATATTTGTGGATGATTACTCAAGGTTTTGCTGGTTATATCCTATAGGAAATAAATATGAATCATTTGGAATATTTGTTGCCTTTCAAAGGTATGTTGAGAACCAATTTGAAAATCAAGATTTTTCAATCTGATGGAGGCGGAGAATTCTCAAGTCGGAAACTACAAGATCATTTCGTTACTTGTGGGGTCCATCACCAAATCTCTTGTCTAGGTACTCCGGAACAAAATGGAGTCGTTGGAAGAAAGCACCGTCATATTGTTGAACTTGGACTTGCATCTCTTTTTGAAGCGTTCATGCTGTTAACATTCTGGGTTGAGGCATTTTTCACGACGAACTTCTTAATCAACCGCCTACCTTCCACGGTATTAGGGATGAAAAGTCCTTTTGATATCTTATATGGTAAAGTGCCTGATTACATCATTTCGAGTTTTTGGTTCTTGATGTTTTCCCTATCGTAGGGATTACATGAAAAATAAGTTTGATAGACGATCACTACCATGCATATTTCTGGGCTATAGTAAAAAAATATAAAGGATATCGGTGTCTTTATCAACCTACCGGACGCGTCTATCTTTGTCGGTATGTTATTTTTGATGAATTAGATTATCCGTTTTCATCAGCTCTAGGTCGCTCCTCTTCCACTCCGGAACAACTCCGGCAGACTTCTACGTGGATCCTTGGGGAGGACCGGCTCCAATCAGCCCAGAATAACCATTCGGCCCACTCTGAAGTTGACCATTCCATGGCCCAGACATATATGCTGCCCCAGCAGCAAGCTCCAGCGGAATAGCCTAGCCCGACCTATCTTGACTCTGCTTAGGCTTTCTCATATTCTGCGGGCCAACCCAAATCTCTGTCTAGCCCATCTCCAGTCCAGCACCAGGCCTAGGAGGAGCAGATCCCAGCCCACCATGGATCTGCTCAGGCATCAGCTTCTCCGACTAGCCCACTTCCAGCTCAGTCCACTGCTGATTCAGCCCACTATCCAGCTGCTAGACCCTCCTCATGCAGCCCGGTGATCAGCCCACTGCCGATTGCTACAGCTAACTCCAATCCGTCCAGCCATGATCAACATAATCGGCTCAATCACTCGTCCCATCAAATGTTGACACATTCCAAAGCTGGAATTTTCAAACCGAACCCACGGTATGCCAATATGGTCCTTTCTTCTATTCCTTCTGAACCTTGAAATATTGTTTCAGCACTTAACCATCCAGGTTGGAAGGCTGCCATGGAGGATGAAATACGAGCTCTTCACCAAAATAATACGTGGACTCTCATTCCACGTTCCAAGAAAATGAATGTGGTCGGTTGCAAATGGGTTTTCCGTACGAAAATAAAAGTAGATGGCACTCTCAATCGCCTCAAGGCACGTCTGGTTGCCAAAGGCTTTCTTCAAGAAGAAGGTGTTGATTTTCTGGAAACCTTTGTCAAGTCTGGCACCATTCGTACTGTGCTCACTATTGCAATAGTTCGTGAGTGGCCTACTCGTCAACTTGATGTCAGCAATGCATTTCTCCATGGTAATCTATCTATTCATGTTTATATGGAGCAGCCTCTTGGATTTTTTGATCCAAGCTGACCGAATCATGTATGCCTTCTTCGTCGGGCTCTTTACGGTCTTAAACAGGCCCCTGGAGCATGGTTCGATAAATTCAGTAATTTCCTTATTGATTACGGGTTCTCTTGCAGTTTAGCTGATCCATCTTTATTTGTTTATCACTCCTCTGGACACATGATTATTCTCTTGATTTGTGTTGATGATATTGTCATCACTGGTGATTCCTCCTATGTCATCAATAATCTTGTTCGAGATCTTGCACGAGCCTTGTCAATGAAGGACCTCGGTTCCCTCCATTTCTTCTTAGGCATCGAGGTTTCACGCAATAAAGATGGTATGTTTCTTTCTCAAAGAAAATATGCATTGGCTTTTCTTGTGCCATCTTCTATGCATCAATGCAAGCCTATCTCTACTCCCCTAGCCTTGAAGATGCCACCTATAAGCCGCGGTGATCAACCATTTGAGGATCCAACTTACTTTTGTAGTATCATCGGGGCATTGCAATATCTCACCTTAACAAGGCCAGATTTATCATTGGCAGTTAATACTGTCTGTCAGCGAATGCATGCTCCTACAGTATAGGACTTTATCAATGTCAGGCGGATTCTTCGTTACATTCATGGTACTGTTGATGTTGGCCTTCGTTTTTTGGCTCACAGTAGTCTCGATCCTTTTGCCTATGCTGACACTGATTGGGCTGGATGCAAACTCACTCGCCGCTCTACTTCTGGTTATTGAACTTTTCTTGGTGCTAATTGTATATCCTAAAGTGCGAAGAAGCAACCAACTGTTGCCCATTCAACGGCTGAAGCCGAATATTGAGCTCTTGCATCTGCTACTGCTGAACTCACTTGGATCTCTTATATATTACAAGATATTGGCATTTCTCAGCCTTGATCTTCACTTTTATTCTCGGACAACATTTCCGCATTGTATTTGACAACAAATCTAGTTTTTCATGCTTGTACTAAGCATGTGGAATTGGACTATCATTTTGTTCGGGAGAAGGTCGCCCTTGTTTCTATAATCACTCGGTTTGTTCCGTCCTCATTACAGGTTGCTGATATCTTTACCAAACCGCTCTCTCGAGACCTATTTGTCACTTTCAGGAACAAACTCGGTCTCTAGTCTAACCCACAGACCAGTTTGAGGGGGAGTATTGAATCAACTGCTCAGAATAATTTAGATCAGATCAGATGAAGACCAATCTAGAAGATTGTGAAGATCAAACAAATCATAACACTTAGGAAAGAGATAAATGGAGATGCACCATTTATAGTTAATTTGATTTCTTACTCTCATTATTTTATTCATTTCCCTCTATAAGTTATCTTTTGTACAATATATACACACATTGTGCAGTGAATGAAATCAAAAAAGCTGACAAACAAATATTGCGTGTTACATTCAACTCTCCTTCGTTTTCAATTAATTCTTAAGAAGCTCACATGCCCAGTAAATTATAACTATGATCGGGATGGCAAAACTTTCTGTTGCTTTTACCGCTTACTATTTCAAGCACCGGCACCCCGAAACTAAATACATTTGACTTTACAGAGAATGACCCATCTATAACATATTCCAGAGACATGTAGCCCTGCACTTCAGCATTGTGAATAAAAGATACATATTTTAAGTTCACATACTTACTAACATGTATTTGAACTAGCAAGGTTTAGGGGGAGCTCCTTGATAACTTACTAGGTACCAACTATCTTTTTGGTCTTCTCCAAGAACCGGTCTTTCCCAAATGTCCTGGCCATGCCAAAGTCGGATATAGTCAGACTCAACTTGCTGTCCAACAATACATTGTTAGCTTTAAGGTCCCTTTGAATAATCATCAACCTTGAATCTTCATGAAAATAAAGAAGTCATCTAACCACTCCCACGATGATGTCAAATCTCCTCCAAACTAGACAACTTCCTACTGCTTTACTTGACAAATCAATTTGTCATATTAATTGTTAATGACAAATTTTTCCATGTTGAAATTGTGAATGGGTTGTACTGATTGAATATGATGGTGTTCAGGCTTCGGTTTTGCTTGTACTTGTACATTGACATCCTCTCTTCTCCTTGAATACAACAACCCAAAAATTTTGCAAGGTTTCGGTGTTGTAATTTTGAGATAAACTAGATGCCATTTTTGAATTCATTGACACCTTGTTTAGCGATTTCTGACAGATTCTTTACAGCGATTTCATGACCATTCAGGAGTGACCCTACATAATTGGAAATGAAATTCTTAAAATTAACAAATTAGAACATGCATCTTATCTATGGTGTAGATGAATTATTGACGACATTAGCTTTAAAGGGGACAAAGATCAGGTTGTAGACGGGTGACATTCCCCTGTCTTATTGAATTTGGAAAAATTGTTAGTTGCTTGTAAAATCTCGACTGCGTTGTATGTTGGAAACTGAAAATTCTCCTCTTCTCCAACCTCGACATCAAATTCTACTCTTGTTAAAAGATTAAAAGTGTGTAGATTACTTATCAAACAACCACAAAGGCAACCTCCCGGGGTTAGCTGGGGTGGTCAGGTCGTTCGCCTGAATTGGGTGTGCTCCCCAAGTTCAGGAGTTCGACTCCCACCTCAAGCGCAAAGCCCCGGAAGAGGCCACCCACACACGCGTCGCAATGCGCGTGGACTTAACTGGTCCCCTGGGTTTGTGGGGTACTCAGGTGGGCCCGGGGGAATAAACCCTCGTCAACAAAAAAAAACAACCACGAAGGAAGAGCATGAGACAACAGCCTTTACTTGTTGGCCTTTGGTCAGTTTGGTGTCATTGTGATGGCGCTCGGGATTTGTCAAATAAGGGCAGCTGCTGGAGAATAAGTTCACGATCAGTCTGTGTCTCTTTTTTCCGGCCTCCTAGAGTGTTTCAGCTCTTCCCCTTTTATAAACTTCTTTCGGGAGTTAAATCCAGGAAGGAGGAGGATATTGAGGCTCAAAATCAGTCCCATATCTTTTGATTCGTGAATCAATGAGGTTGCACCAATATCTTCTCTCAATCTTCAAAGTTGGAATAATATTTGTCCATATTAGTTCTGGATCTGCCCCTTTTTCCTTTTCCTCAACTAAGCATGAATTTTATCCTTCTCTTCTAGAATTTTCTAATAAATGTTTATCACGTTAGTGACCTTGAAAAAAGGAATCTTGCAAAAGAACCTCAGGATTAGTGAGAAATGAATTTTTTAATCCAACTGGCTGGTACATGCCCGCCCTGCACACTGAGGCTCGAGGATCGAATTTCATGCGCTGATTCTGGACCTTTTAATATTTCGCTCTATTTTCTCCCTGATCCCCCATGAGTTAAAGTCCAAATTCCATAAGTCTTGCTCCAATTCGACACTCCAATAAATAGATATGATTTCTCATATGAAACCTGCGATAGCCTAATTACTTTTCACAGATTAGGCAATCTTCCTTCAAAAATTGTATCTCCCTCTCCAAGATGAATTTTGTGGTCCAATACCCATTAAGTCAAAGCAAACTTAGTGATCTTCTTGATGAATGCAAATTCTCTCAGTTTTAACTCTGTTAAGTCCACTTTCCAAGCCTTTGAATCCCACTCAGTTGCTAAGCCCGGCAGTTCTTATTCGGATTTTTTATTCTTTATTCCACGAGGAATGTCTATGCCTTGAATGAATTTGATCATCTTCTTGGGGACATGGTTCCGAGTATTTCTTCTCGATCTAAAATAAGTTGTCTACAATTGCCCCTCTTTAAAGCGACTCTCGATGGTAAGTTAGAGATCTTGAAAAGAGCATCTTTTCAAAGACAAATATAAGGATCTAATTTTTGATCGAAGAGGACTAGGAATTCCTTTCAAAGAATGATATTTTCTTCCAATTTTTTCTTTTCTCTCTTCTTTTTTCCTTTTTTCTTTCTTTTTTTTTCTCTTTTTTTCATTTTTTTTTTCATCAATTTTCATCTTCCTTTTTTTTTCCTTTTTCTCTCTTTTTTTCACTAAACTACATCAACCATAGAGAAGGTAACTAGTTGAACATGGAGTGGAATAATGTGGTAGAAATACTCTCTGAGCACAAGGATGAGTTCATGCTTAGGGCATGAGTATAAAGAGGATGCCCTACTGGGCGTAGAAATAAATTCACGCTTGGGGCGTGAGAAAGTATGGGATACGCTGCTGGGTGTATAGAGGAATATGCGCCATTGAGTGCAAAGAAGGAGGGCATGCAGATGAGCGTGAGAGAAGAGTGCGCAGTCAAGTGTGAGGGAGGAATGCATGCAGTTGAGTGTGAAAAAGAAGTGTGCGATCGAGCACAAGGAAGGAAGGCACGCAGTTGAGCGTGATGGGATAAGCACACAGTTGAGCGTGAAAAAGAAGTGTGCAATCGAGTGCAAGGAAGGAAGGCACACAGTTGAGCATGATAGGATAAGCACGCAGTTGAGCATGTAAATGAAGTGCGCGATCGAGTGCAAGGAAGAAAGGCACGTAGTTGAGCGTGAAGGGATAAGCACGTAGTTGAGCATGTAAATGAAGTGCACGATCGAGCGCAAGGAAGAAAGGCATGCAGTTGAGCGTGAATGGATAAGCATGTAGTTGAGCGTGAAAAAGAAGTACGCGATCGAGTGCAAGGAAGAAAGGCACGCAGTTGAGCGTGAAGGGATAAACACGCAGTTGAGTGTTAAAAGGAAGTGCACGATCGAGCGCAAGGAAGAACGACACACCGTTGAGTGTGATGAGATAAGCACGCAGTTGAGCGTGAAAATGAAGTGCGCAATCGAGCGCAATGAAGGAAGGCATGCAGTTGATGGGATAAGCACGCAGTTGAGCGTGAAAAGGAAGTGCGCAATTGAGCGCAAGAAAGAAAGGCGCGCAGTTGAGTGTGAAGGGATAAGCATGCAGTGGAGCAGGACGAAAAAGTGCACAGTCGAGCGTGAAAAGTCTCGTGCCATCAAGCATGAGTCTGTCAGAACTACCATCTTTGCTTGTTGTTAGGTTCAAGCCAATTCTTCTACCATTACTCCCTTGATCGGCTTATTGCGACAGGTCTACTTTTTGCCTTGGGATTCATAATTGAGCTTTTACTCGTAGCTCACCCTTCCTTCTTTTACTTAATAAGGTTTTGAATTATCCTGGGGAGGATGCTTCTTGGAATTTTCTTCCACCTATTTGTAAAATTGTGCAACAAACTATATTTTCATCAGTTCCATTCTAAACTGCCCGAATCATGATGAGTGAAGTAATTGAAGTGTAGATGTACTGGATTTTCCACTTTGTAATCAACTTAAGGAGTGGTTTTGTTCCCTTTGAAAAGAAAGGCTATTAGTGCAGACATGATTCGCAATGTAAAGGTAAGAGGAGGGAATTTGTTGAATCCTCCAGATTTCAAAGGATACATGCAGTTCGATCCCATTTCGAGAGGCACCCCTTGAGATCTCATCTATATCCTTCCTGTTTTCCAAATCACTTGCCTTTGACCTCTCAAACTATGACTCTAGCATTGTGCCGAAAGAGTTCTACATTATTGTGGCCGAGGGAACACTTTTTCCCCTAACTTTTGCCTAAATCAAGTAATACCTACCGACCTAGCAGGGAGATTATCTTTCTTCTTCTTCTTTTTTCCCTTTTTTTTTTAACTTTCCTTTCTCTCAAATTTCTGTCCTTTTGCTACGGCTATCCTTGGAGAAGTAGCCGCACCTCTCAGTTCCCTAACTTTTGTCTAGGCCGCCCTTTCGGATTCTCAGCCTAGCGGGAATATTATTCAGCTCTCCTTTTACTTCGACTGCCCATTTTTGAGTTTTCAGTCACACCTCTCTTTCCCTAACTTTTGCCTAGACAACCCTTAGGGGTTTTCAGCCTATTAGAAGCCATACATCAATGCGCTCTTTAGGAAAAATATTTTTTTAATGAATCAGCATTGATAATGCTTGGGATCTCTTGACTATCCATGTCAGTAATGATCAGCGCACCGCCCGAGAGAACTTTCTTAACAATATAGGAGCCCTCATATTTTGGCATGAACTTGCCATGGGAATCAGCGGAAATACGTAACACTTTACGCAATACTAAGTCATTAGGTTGAAACTCACGGTGCTGAACCTTTTTGTTGAAGGCACGGGCCATGCGTTTTTCATAGCATTGGCCATGACAAAGTGTCGTCAGCCTCTTTTCATCAATAAGGTTCAACTGCTCATAACGTTGCTTGGTCCACTCGGCTTCCTCCAGTTTGGATTCAACGAGGACCCTTCAGTGAAGGAATTTCCAATTCAATATGGAGCACAACTTCAGTGCCATAAACCGAGTATGGGGTTGCCCCAGTCGATGTACAAATTGAAGTGTGATATGCCAAAAGTGCCCATGGAAGCATTT
>JAOYND010082908.1:0-10960 GCA_025802135.1 Lagerstroemia fauriei | reverse complement strand
AATATTTAAGGGCATATAAATGGGCACTGAGAGTTAAATCTTATATCGAAAATATCGTACAAAGTTGATGGTCATCGTTTTGTCAATCCCATCTTTACGAGAGAGTCTTCTGAATAATGAGCACCAATTAGTGCTTATTTTAGTATTGCAAATCAATAAAATTTAACTATTTTAAAATTTTTTATAAAATTTTAAAAGTAAAAGAATAACTTATAAATAATTGAATTACATTAATTTGTGACATCACATAATACACTGTTACGTGATACACACGTTCATAAAACACTTTCTGCTTGAGAAGGCCTTGTTGACGGGGCCGCTCTTCTAATAATTCTTCTCATTTTTAATTTTTTTTTTAACCATTTAAGTTAATTTTATTTTTTAGATTCTCACATCATCATTTAATTACATGTAATATTACTTACACTTGCCTAAGCAGCAAATAAAAGATAATTGAAAAATTCTGTTGTTGCTCACTTCAACATCGGTTATTAGCATGACATAAAATGAACTAAACTGCATCGGGCAGATGCTTTAGGATTGACTTCGACAGTCAAACATCAATGGCTCGATATAGTGACAGCCTTATACATGACTTTTTTACTGTAATGTTTTTTTTCCCAAATAACATACTTACAGTGTACTTATAAAAAAAAAACATACTTACAGTGTGTTTCATTGACATAGATGATTAGCAATGGAGTAATGGAGCATACCACACAAAATGCAGTCATTTTACATGGTAAAATTCTGTTGCATTTACTTCTATTTTTGTCCATGCCAAATAATGAACACTTTATAATTTAAGAAATTGGAAACTCCAGCATTACTTTGGAAAAATAAAGTTGATCACTTGAGTGTTAAATTTATTGAAAGAAACCGGCACGAATTGATTTAAGTGGTCTAATATCTCTTACCTCAAAATCAGTGGCAGTTGTGTGCGACATTGCTCATGGTAGTCCGGAAGGCCATCGTCAACGACTCACCAGTCCAAAGTGACCAACGCCAGTGGTCATCCACATTGCAAAGACTAGAGCAGTGGCACCAGCATCCCGATGACATTGGACAAGGAAGACTTGAAACCATGAGTTTTGACTCAGACAAATGTGATGTTTTTCGAAATATTTTTAGGTTATAAAATGAATTCATGAATTTAGACGAAAGTAGAAGAAAAGTTAAAAGTAAAGCGAAAAGAAAAGTCTGATAAAAAAAAAAGAACTGATTTCTTATATATATCTTTTTGGTTACCAAAGTGGAGAATATTAATATGCACAAAAAATAGTTTCAATCATGACATTAGTATCTTGTGGTTTTCCCACAGACACACCTCCTCCTTATCATCCAAATGCTCGCGCGATTTTCTGGAATAAAAAGTCATGCTATGAGTGTATGTTTTTTTTTTGTCTGTACCACTTATATTCAAAAGTTTTACGTGCTTGATTAATCCAGTTCGAGTCGAATGCATTCACTAGAGGGTAAAACTCTCACAAAGTAAATTTTCTTCATTCATAAGATTCGAATACGAGAGCTTGCTTGAGGGGAAGAGATGTTGTATCACTTCAACTAATTCACTTTGTTTATGTTTATACACACACATATATATGTTATTATTTGGATAATCTCCTCCAATTTTTACTGATATAAATAATTAGTTAAAAATATGAATTTAATTTCCAATAATTTTTTTTTACAACGAGGAGTTTGTTCTCCCTGAACCCATAAACATACGACAAATCTATGAATACAAATAAGTGCATGATGTTGGAGCAAATGATCAGCCCGACAAAGAAGTTAAAGTCCATGAAAGATCTTAAGAAAGTTAGATTTGTACTGGCATGGATTTAATTGGAAAGTTAGGTATTAAATATTTAGATAGCAAGTTCATATTTAGGAAGAATACTTCTACTTTTATTTTAGGAAGTCAAAGTAATATCTTTCTTATTTCTTTAGAATATCTTTAGGATATATGTACTTTCCTTTTTGTTACTTTCCTTTCCTAGCACTAGGAGTCTTATAAATACCAAGAGGGAACACATTGTAAGACACTTCAGTTTTATTCAATGCAATATTATATTACTTTGTGCTTTCTCTCTTGAAATTCTGTATCTCTCGGGTTTTTCAAGAGTGGTGAACGTTCTATATCCTTAGTGTGGCCTTCCAAGGTGGTGATATTGGCTATACATTCTTAGAGTAGTGATACCTATATCTTTGAGAGTGTATTTCATTTCGCACTTTCATTCTCTAAGTTAGTGATTTCTATATCCTTTGAGTTTTAAGTGTTATCCCTTTTCATTATCATACAGTCCCGGTATCAAGTGGTATCAGAACATTGTTTGCAATGTTGTTCGTGGTCATATGGTGAATCAAGATGCTATGGAAGATGCTCATGATTTGGAGATGGAAGAACTCGAAGACAATTCAAGGAACTACGAAGACAAAATCAAAGGCTACGACAAAATCGAAAACGTTATGAAGCTCGTGAGTATGATGATGATAATCCTTTTCAAGCCTTCAATTCTGATTCAAGTTATTTTTGCTCTTCTCCTATGCATGAGTATCCACAGGATAAACAACATGATTTGGGGATAAAGATAGATGTGCCAGAATTTGAGGGAAGCTCCTAGCAGGATGAGTTCCTTGATTGGCTTTATAGCATCAAGCGAACCTTTGATTATAGGGAGCTTTTGGATGGGCGTAAAGTGAAACTCATTGCCATCAAATTGAAGGGTTATGCTTCCTTATGGTGGGAAAATCTCAAGAAGCAAAGGATTCATGAAGGAAGATAAAAGATCACAACTTCGGATAAGATGAAAAGGGAGCTGAAGCAGCAATTCTTACCCGAGAATTATCGCCAAGATGTATGCTTGAAATTCCACCATCTTAGGCAATTAGATAAGTTCGTGAAAGATTACAAGATGGAGTTTAAGAACTTGATGATGAAGTGCAATATTTCGGAGCCAGAGGAGCAAATGATTGCTCGTTATTTGGACGGACTAAAAGAGGAGATTTCTAATGTAGTAGTATCTTTGCAACCTTACTGGAGTTTTAATGATGTGAGAAAACTTGCATTGAAGATAGAGAAAAAATAAAATGGAAGTACAAAGGGAGGTTTCAAGGCAGCGGTTCAAGATGAAGCTTTAACAAGGGGAGTGCCTCATCTTCGAAGCTTCCACTACTAGCAAAACCACATATTTCCAATGTGGATGACAAAGGCAACCACAACAATACCTCCAAGCAGATGGAGCATGTAAGAATGCATTCCAGAAAGTTTTTTAAATGTCATGGCTTCAGGCATATCACATCGAATTGTTCGAATCGCAAGGTGATTACCTTGATGGAAGATGATGTTGAAGATGATCAAGATATATGTGTAGATGAACATTAGAATGATGAAGATGTTACCTATGGTGATGAAAGGCAAATTCTCATTGCTCAAAAAAGCTTGAGTGCTACGTACAAAATGGATGAAGATTGGCATCGGAACAACATCTTCTACATTAGGTGTAGCTCCCATGTTAAGGTTTGCATTGTTATTATTGATAGTGTAGCTTGCTCTAATGTTGTTTCAAATGAGATGGTAGAGAAGTTGAAATTGAAAACACAGCCTCATCCATATCCATATAAGCTGAAGTGGCTAGAAAAGGTACATGAGCTCAAAGTGAATAGAAGATGTCTTTTCTCATTCTCAATTGGCAAGAAGTACCATGATGAAGTTTTATGTGATATTATTCCCATGGATGCTTATCATTTATTGATGGGTCACCATGGCAATTCGATTGAAGAACTCAGAATGATGGATATCGAAATACCTACACCTTCGACAAGGATGATCAAAAGATTGTTCTGGGTCCTTCTTTATTGGAAGTCACACCCAAAGCCTATGTGGAAGAAA
The DNA here is from genome assembly GCA_025802135.1 of Lagerstroemia fauriei. Taxonomy (NCBI): domain Eukaryota; kingdom Viridiplantae; phylum Streptophyta; class Magnoliopsida; order Myrtales; family Lythraceae; genus Lagerstroemia; species Lagerstroemia fauriei. Next base: position 7,068 of record JAOYND010082908.1, on the reverse strand, counting down.
GCATGAACTTTGTTGGCAAGGCCGAGTTTGAGAAGCTTCTTGGGAGCTTACATTCAGCATTTGCTTTAATTGTGCTTGAGGAGAATGCTCAGAATAATTTTATGGTTTCCGAGATAAGTCACTTGCTTGATGAATTTCTCGATGTTTTTCTGGAGAAAATTCTGAACAATCTTCCTCCCATGAGGGACATTCAACATTATATTGACTTCATTCCTAGATCTATTATCCCTAACAAGGCAAGTTATCCAATGAGTCCAAAGGAGCATGAAGAATTACAAAGACAAGTGGAACAGCTCCTAGCCAAAGGCTTGATTCACGAGAGCAATGGCCAATGTGCAGTACCGGCTCTTCTTGTATCTAAGATGGATGGATCGTGACAAATGTGCATTGATAGTCGAGTAGTCAACAAGATTACAATTAGCTATCATTTTCCCATTCCTCGACTTGATGACCTTCTAGATCAACATCACGATGCGAGAATTTTCTCAAAGATCGATCTAAGGAGTGGTTACCTTTAGATTCGCATGAAACCTGGAGATGAATGGAAAATAAGAGATGTAGTCTATGAATGGATGGCTATGCCATTTGGTTTGTCTAGTGCCCCAAGCACCTTCATGCGGCTGATGAGTCAAGTCTTTAAAGGGAATCGTTTATGTATTCCTCGAGAATCTCTAGGTGAGCCAAACATATTTGAAGCACATAACAATAGAATGGTGGGACATTTTAGCAAAGATATGACTTTAGCACGCATTCATGGACACTTCTCTTGGCCAAAATTGGAAAGAGACATGATTCATTTCATTCAACAATGTAGGACGTGCCACATTGCCAAATCCCATGATCAAATAGTGGGCTCTAGACACCACTACTAGTTCCTCAATCTCCTTGGGAGGATGTGAGCATGAATTTTATTTTCGGACTTTCGAAGACGCAACAGAGTGAAGATTCTATTATGGCTAGTGTTGATCTGTTTTCCAAGATGGCTCATTTCGTTCTATGCAGCGAGTCATTTGATGCTACTGCTGTTGCTGATCTTTACTTTACTTACTATCCGGATGAAGATCGTGAAAACTCGAGAACAAGTCTTCTTTAACAAGGGGAGATTGATGTGAGAGCAAATGATTAGCCTAACAAAGAAGTTAAAGTCCATGAAAAGTTTTAAGAAAGTTAGAGTTGTGCTGGCATGGATTTAATTGGAAAGTTAGATATTAAATATTTAGATGGCAAGTTGATATTTAGGAAGAATATTTCTATATTCATTTTAGGAAGTCAAAATAATATTTTTCCTATTTTTTTAGAATATCTTTATGATATATTTGCTTTCCTTTTTGTTACTTTCCTTTACTAGCACTAGGAGTCTTATAAATACCAAGATGGAATACATTGTAAGACGCTTCAGTTTTATTCAATACAGTATTGATTACTTTGTGCTTTCTCTCTTGAAGTTCTGTATCTCTCGGGTTTTTCAAGAGTGATGAACGTTATGTATCCTTAGTGTGGCCTTCCAAGGTGGTAATCTTGGCTATACATTCTTAGAGCAGTGATATTTATATCTCTAAGAGTGTATTTCATTTCGCACTTTCATTCTCTACAGTGACTTCTATATCCTTTTAAGTTTTAAGTGTTATCTCTTTCCGTTATCATACCGTCCCGGTATTAGTGTATGTGGCTTTTGGGGCATTCATGAGTTTGAGGAGAATAAATTCCTTATTGTCAAAAAAAAAGTATGATTTGATAACTCTCTCTTAACCAAGGTTTCATGTTAAAATCTTGTGAATGAAATTTATTATTGATAAAATTTTACCCTTATCGAGCCGACTAAGCTACAATCCAAATTAGTTCGGGGACTAACTTTTGAACACTAGGTATGGTGCACTAAAACTGTTGACAAATGATCCCACATTGGTTAAATAATGAAAATAAGCCTGATTTATAAGAAAGTGGTATCACCCTCTCATCAGCTTGAGTTTTTTGGCTGGACATTGGCCCAACCTCTTGCGGGCTAGGTGTAAATTTCATAGGTGTCAGGGCCATCCGTGCGGGCTCACACCACGTCAGGCCCAAATGTGGAACTCGTGGCCCGTTAATCCCGAGACTGGAAGAAAAATGCCCAGCTCGTGGTTAATTGTCCCCCCTCGCCGAGTATGGAAGAAAAATATTCGGCTCGAGGTCAGTTGTTGATGGCGTGTTTTAAATGCATGTGTCAAGTGTGAACACGTTGTCACGTGAGGGTGGGTGTTGAGAAATGAATCACACATCGAACAAATAATGAAAATAAGTCTGGTTTATAAGAGAGTGAGTACCACCACTACTAGAAATAGAGGAATTAGCGGCAGATATTATCGTTCACAATGGTGGACGTAAGCCTTTTTTATTTTTCGTCCATTTTTCGTTAATTTAGGGACGAATATTATAAAAAAAGTTTCATCATTTTTCGTCCACCACAATTGACACAATTTGGACAAAAAGGCAAAGCTCTACGTCAACTTAGATGGACGCAAATTGGAAGTCCTTTTTATGGACATTTCTTGGACGTAAAGCGGACGGTTCATGAGACTTCAGCCATCGGATAAGACACTAATTGGAGGCAAATTGGATGAGTAATTTACATAAATTGGATGAGGATTATAATTTTTCAATCTATCCAACCTAATATTAAAAAATTTAATAAAATCTAATTAATTCAAATTCGATTTAAGATTCGAAGGATAAAATTCTCAGTTGATTGTATTCAAATCAATCCCTTATTTAAGAGGATATCATAAGTTAATGTTGCCGTATATTTTTCATCACTAAAATGTTACCATAAGTAATTGATTGTCAAAGCACATTCACGTGCGAAAAGTTTTTTAAGATTTTTGTTTGCAAAATTATATTTAAATATAATTCAACGCACACATATTCAGATAATGAGCTTTAACGAAATGGAAGGAGTGTTGGTCTTCCAAATCGTAGATCCTGGTTCGAATCTCTCCGTACGCAAGGAAGTCTTACTTGAGGGTCTGTATTTTTTTTATTAAAGGCAAAGGTTCATCCAAGGTGGTGGACGAAAATTGTGCATCCCAATAAAAGAAACTGGAAGCCTACTTCATCCACTTTTCGTCTGCTTTCCATAAGCATTATTTTTAGACGTTGAGTGGACACAGGCTTGACGGAAAAGGCCACCTCAATGCAGACGAAAATTTTTGCGTCGAGGGTTTTTACGTCTGTTCCCTTTGGACAGAAATTGGACGAAAAAGGACTCTTTTCGTCCATTGTAAAGCATTTCTACCCATGATCTATGGACCGAAATGAGAAGATTTCTTGTAGTGACCATCCCATCAGCTTGAGTTTTTGGGTTGGACATGAGTCAAACCTCTTATGAGTCAGGTGGAAATTTCACAAAAACAATCAGCACATCTATCCTTTTTTATTTTTATAATTTCTAATAACTTTCATAGTAAAGGTATTTAACCAAATCATATTGGTTTTTTATTGCACAATTTCCAGTATATCACCCTTCATTGTTAGTATTTGCTTTTCTTATTCATGAAAAAAAATATTTGCGTTTCTTTATTATTTCGATTCATTTATACATCCCAAAAACAATTGAGCAATTCTTGTGTGGAAAAAATTTCTGACAATAAATATAAATAGAAATGAGAAAGCTGGATTTGGTACAGATGGTATCATTCTCAACCTAAGATTAAGAAATTATTGATTCGATATAATTAGTATATATATAGCAGATAAATGCAAGAGTTGGATATCAAATATGACTTAATTCTAACTTGAAATCATTTTAAAAATATATCAGAACTTAGCAAAATACAAATACTAATATTTTAAGATTAGTTTCGTTTCATTCATCTAAAAAGAAATCGCAGATACCAACATGGATGGGATGAGATTGTAAGATATCTCTATCCCTTAGTAAGGTCTTGGATTCAAATTTTATGAATAAATAATTCATGTTATGAGAGTTTTACTCCTTTAGTGGGTCAACCCAGTTCCAACTTGGATTAGTTAAGATCCAATGGGTCTCTAGTACTAAGTAGTATACATTGAAAAGAAAGAAAGAAATCTTTGAATATTTGGATTAGAAAATGGGATCTAATGCAATAATGTAACTCTCAGTTTAGAATGATTCACGTGATGGAACTGTTCTTACCCATCTATTTCGTCTTTCTCATGTCCCCTTCTAAAACTAGCGCATCTATTTTATAACTGAAAAAAAATCATGCTATTTTCATAGATTATTTTATAATATGTATGAAAGATATAAGAAATAAGACAGAAGATGTGTTTCAATAAGGAATATATTTGTGCGTTTATGTATGAAAATAAATGAATTAATAATTATTATTAAAACTTCTAAAAATTTAAAAATTTTGGGGAAATCTCATAGTGGCAGCTTTAACTCATACACACAACAGATAAATTTTTAACACGTGGAAAATTTTAGCCAATGACAGCAAAAAGTAAAAGGGTCTGCATGATTGGATGTACAAATGTGGGAGCTGGGGCAAATCTGGAGTTTTTGTCTAAAATAGTCTTCCCTTCGAAAATAACTCTCAAACTAATTTTCTCCAAAAATATTTCTTACTCTAATTTTTTTTAAGTTTTGATGTGCAAAAGAAGTGTTTACGTGGAAAAAAAAGTGTTGATGCAGTAAAAATCCCAGGTAATATCTCACATGTTTTCCAACTTTATGTGTATAAATTGAATTCTATTCTATAGCTTTTATGTAGGGATATATTAATCGAATCCCATTTCAACTCATTTTTTATATAGTAACTAAATCATATTTAGTAACTTTTGTGTACAAGTATAACCGAGAACATTATAATAGGATTTTCACAAAAAATAATTTGTACAAACAAGAATACATCGATCAGATTTTCATAAATCCAAGTTAAATTTTAAGATTTCATAAAATATTAACTCAATTTTCATAATCACATTATATAGTAAGAAGTGTATTATCGTGAGCTCTTTTAGTGTTGGTGAAAATCCGGTATAGTCTGATCAAAATTTAAACTATTTAAATTTTATTATTAGGAGATACTTGTATTGTCTATGATACATTATACGCGAAACTAAGCCAACGACAGGCCAAACAAATGAGTTTGAATACACATAAGAAATGAGTTGGAAGGCATGTAAGAAATTAAATGGGCTTCCTACCACATAAGCACTTTCTTTCCACATCGGACCGATTTGAGAAATGTTTTCAAAAAGAAGACTATTATGAACAAAATGTCACAAATCTGTCCACAGGTTGTTGGATGAAATTAAGTCATCCCTAGCTAGTCAACTACAAAAAGAAGAACCCTTCTTGTAGATAACAAAATTTGGACAATTCTAATAAATTTAGTGGCTGATTTTGTGTCTCATCATTTAAATAAGCTTCCAGATTCGACTTCTGTGATCAGGAAAATTCGTGGTTGGTAGACATTCACTCCTTAGTGGATCAAATCCACTTGAATTTGAACTAGTCATAACCAATTAGCTTGTGGTTTAGACAATTTTAAAGAAATTTGGTGTTTTATTTATTCATTTTGCCCTTTCAACACTGGCCTCTAATCACTCTTCAATGAACGTTAACGCCATTATTTTATATATAGTTAGTTTGTCTTAGTTGAAGCTTAGCATGCGATATATTTGGATATATACTCATTGAAATTTGAAAGCAATCCGTGGCTAAGATTTAGTACTATGGTTAGTCAAATTTTGTATATGCTTAGGGAATAGGCTAGTGAATCAAACAGATCAAATTTACCATTCAAAAAGTTAAAAGTGGTTAGGCATCCCTTTCATGTAATTAAAATCTCGAATTCGAATACTGTAAAAGCATAAAATCTGTTATTGAGAGAGTTTTGTCCCTAATAATTGATTTTTTTTTTTGTATCAGCGGCTATATAAGTAAATTCCTTGTTTTTATATTCTTTTAACGTTTTCATTCTTGACCTCTAGTTACTGTTAAATGAACATCTACACCATGATTTTGTCATTGGATTGTTATGGTTGAAGCTTATTGCGAGGCTCGATATGCACTTTATTTGAATGGACATTATCTAGCATTAAGTATTCCAATATTCCATGACTAAACTAATACCTGGACAACATTAATTTCAATTTATAAGTTAAAAACATCTCGTGATCTTAGGAAAAAAGTTTAATGGGAGCTTTTCTCCAAATTGTTCTCCACTACTAAACTAGTTAGTTTGATGGTCCAATCGCTGAGCAGTCCATCCTCTAAACACCTCGTGATCAAGAACGAGATCTAGAAAAATTTGTCAAAGGGGGCAAAACTCAATTGTGGATGAATACAATGGATCAAATGAGCGAAATAAAATGATTTAATAAAAAATTTTGATAAAATCACGTGAAATATATATATATATATATATATATATACACACACACTAACACATAGAATTTCATGAATTTCATGAGTTCATGGTGGCAATCACCTCCCCCTGTGCAGCCCTCTAAATCTATCCCTGCTCGTGATGATAATCTTTTTAAATGAAACTTCTATGATGCAATCGCTGAATGGTTCATCAATTTAATTAAACGACTCATAATTAGTTATACAAATTAAAAAGAAAGAATTCAACAGTTCATAATTATTTTTTCGCACTTACTAAACGATCCAGCTATTAGAGTGAAAAAATTTCACTTTATTAAATATGAAGAAAATATTGTTTCTGTTTGTATTTTTGTGGCTTAAATATTGTTGACAATATCATTTACCAAATACCTAAGTGGATGGTTTGAGATAATAGCAATGAAATGATGTTTTGTGGCATGGAGCAAGCAACTACATGCTCTCGGCCAAGCATTCCTTATGCCCTATATTTCTAAATTTTGGATCGAATTCTATCATAAATTCTCTACGAATATTTTTGAAACCTACTCTTTTTTTTACCTCTATTAATACAGAGTTATTTCAACATCTTTCATGACTTAATATTTACTAAATAATTGAGGTTAGAGAATTTTTTTTAATTTCTCATTAATTTATCATAGTTATTTTCCCATTAATAAGTTACAATTAACTTTAGCTATAATTTCACTATATTT
>JAOYND010082801.1:0-10963 GCA_025802135.1 Lagerstroemia fauriei | reverse complement strand
CAAGTGATACATAATGATGATAATACTTTCACTGCAAGATTTTCTGCTGCCCGGCCCCCAATCTGACTAAGCACTGTAAGACCTTCGGCTGTCCCTCTGCTCCCACAGGCATGCGAGGCCGATAACCATGGGCCTCCATTGAGGGCCAGTCAATTTCAATTCATGGCCCAAAGTCCATGGCCTTGCTTTCAAGCCCATCATATTTTTAGAACCTTCACGATTAGGAGAAACGAGAATACACGTAGCAGCAGTACTTATGTGATATCACAAACCAATAGAATTCAGTTCTTTTTAAAGTTATTTTTTTATTTTTAGAGTTTTATAAAAAATCTTAAAATGATTGAATTTTATTGGTTTATGACACGTCGTAAACACTGACACATGACATACTTGTTACATAGAAGACTCTCCAAATTAGGTATAATCATCATGATATTCACGGTTCACGTTTTTAAAAATTCATACAATTACGATAATTTGATTAATACTTTTTCGCAGTACACACATGGAAGCTTATATCAATTGCACATTACCCTATCAAATCAATTAGTATGAGAAATATACATGTAATTAATTTACGAGAAATACCAGCATAGAATTAATATATATCTTGCAATTAATGAGTTACCACGTTTGTATGTGAATTCTAATTAATGTGCATATCTACATGATAATATAGATACCAACTATGTGAATAGTCCTAAATAATTATAATTATTGTGTGCATATAATTAATGAGCACACATGGAAATTTGTTAATTCCACATTAGCTAGTGAAAAATTTAATTAGCATGCATGAAAAATCTGCATTTAATTTATGACAAAAGATTCCCATTGTGCAATCAATTAGTTTCCATGATCTGTGAATATGAATTCTAATTAATGTGCATATCTACATGAAAAAATATTAACTATTCCTTTAGTCGTGACAATTCAACTACCCTATTATGTAATGTTCGGATTTTCGTGTTTAACAACGAACATATTAGATGAAGTTGAATAACTAGCACCGATATTGGCCTGTCAATGTAGCACCACCAAAAGTTTAATATAGTCGAAGAAGTTGGTGTTCAACAAGATTTAGGGTAAAGAGTCCATTCTAATAATATTGCCTAGAGTAGTATTAACTCGAACTCGGGATCCCGACCTCAGCGAACTGCATGAGAGTGTGTTTTGAATCATTACACCACCATCCTTCTTGATAGTAATATATGTAATATTAACTATTCTGTGGATTATAAATATGCATCAAACGATTAACAAAGAGAAGGCACAGCACTGTCATTTGAATTTTGAACCGAAGAAGTATTAACTTTTACATAGGATTGATAAAGAGGTAATATGGAGAAGAATCGATCAATTCCATTTCCACCCTTGCTGATGTACGTACTAACCGTGGTCTTTTGCTAGACTTCTCCTGGTTCTGGAGGACCACTAATCTCAAAGAATTTTCACGGAAAGATAAAAAAGTTGGAAAAAGTATAGCTGACATGTAAAAGAAAAAAGCAGGTTCAGCAGCCGAGAGGAGCAGAAGCCACCAACCAACGAGCAGCTTCTAAGAAATGCTAAAGGACATAACTGAAGGTTTTTTTGGGCAGACAAGCCATTTCTAGAGGGAGAGAAAGAAAAAAGGAAGCTCTGAGCTGGAGGTTTCCTTTCTTCTCCCTTTAACTTGGAACTGGAAGCTCATGGAAAATCACTTTAAAAGGAAAATCCCCGAGTAAAGAAAGCATCTTTGTCAGTGTGTGAACTGTAAGGGGATATGCGATTGTGATTGAAAGTCCAATCACTATCGACTGATCTTAGGTGAGTGTGTCTGAAAAGGCGAGAGACAAAAAAGGACGTGAGAATCATCTTGCAATGCTTTGCCAACTTTGTTTTTTAAAATCATTATTAACTCTAAAAACACTTCTGTCTTTTAAAAATACTTGATTGTATTATTTTCTCTTCTTTCACAGGTTTATAGAAAGAATTAGCAGGGAAAATGAAATGAATGGATATGTAAAATATCAAATTATAAATTAAGTACATTTTAATCCAACACTTGGTGAATCCTCCCTATATCGTCTCGGCAAAATCAATCACAGAGGATTGTTGATCACACAACTTGTTCCCATTAGTCTTTTTATTTGTTTTCCTTTTCTTTCTTGTCGGTACCCCTCGTTTGGTGGTTGATTGATACAATGCACTGTACACTAGACACAGGTCCAAATCGGTGAAATTAGAAGTTGCTGATTGAAATAGAAATTACAATTGACAGCCACGTGGGCGCATATTGTGTATATATATGTATATAAATTGTGCAAGCATTGCATATACTCGACTTATTTAATGCAATCTGAGTCCTAGAAGTTTACTGACCCATTTTGGGGCCTGTGTGCCATTTATATCCGCCTATGAGCCCACCCATTTTTTTGACGTGAATCCTCCTTTTACATGCATATGATGTCTTTATTTTTTGAGGCCTCAGGCCTTACTAGGGCTACTACAAGTCTGAATAGGGTTACTACTTGTCCTTGTACAACATTTATTCGTTAAATATAAGAGTACTGTTGACTTTATTAAAAAAAACAGTCCAAAACAAAAAGGGTTGAAGAGGATGTCTGTATGTTATATGTGGCTACTCAGATGAGTAGTAAAGAATGAAGAATGCTATATAGCTGCATCGAGATGAGTAATATATTGATGGAATCTAATTGGGATTGTATTTGGGTATTCTTTAGTTAAGAGGGACTGCGTTTGTTTTTTTTTTCTTCTTTGAAGAAAAGCCTTAAAAGTGATATTACAAAAGGCGAATAAGAGATAGGAAAAACAAATTTTGTGGGTGGGTGAACCACCAAAAAGGAACAAAAACCATTTTCACTCGAAAAGAGAAATGATATTCCTTTAATATCAGTTTGTTTGCATTTCACGGTTGCTACTAGAAAATTCTAGTGTGAATCACCCACCGTGAAGGGCGCACAGGTGTGTCTAGTCGAAAGATTAACGGTAGGAGATCCGTGTCCTTTTATTTCGTCTTCCTTTTATCTCTTTCTAAATACGTGTGACTATTTTGCACGTAAAAAATTGTCGAATTTCCCCTTTTTGGTTCCTCTATTTACTGTTTAAAGAAGAATAAAGAATAAAAATTGGAGCGAGGCATGTCAACCTGACTTCTAAATAATAATTATTATTATGTAAAATAATTTTTGCGATATAGAATATATTTACATATTTATAATAAATATAGTTGAAGAATATTTATCAAAAAATAAATATAGTTAAATAAATTAAAATAATTAAAATTCATACAATTTTGACAAAATAGGATGATTATTATTCAATTTATTGAGATAAAAATCTCATAAATTAAATAAATTATTTTCAAGTTTTATAAGAATATTATATTATATTTTATTCTCGGGCTGGGGCGGGGTTAGTTGTTATATACAAGTACAAGGGGGCCGTGGAGGGCGATGGAAGCTCACCACTTCCAGTCTCCCTCTCTTTTCTTAGCTTTGCAAAGGCTGATAGACAAAGAAGAAATATGGTGAAGAAGTTGGTCATGCAACTCTTCCTTATTCTCGTAGTGGCCATCGGTACCATTCTTCCTCCATTTACCTTTCAACGCTCTCTGTACACAAGGATTTTTTTTTTTATGATGATTCATCAAAAATTGAGTATAAACTCTATTATATTGAATTTTTTTACTAATAATGTTGGAACAAACATTCTTTTAAAAAAATGTCATGAATCACTCACTCCGTAACTCTTATCGTTTTTATGTCAAATTCATTCCTTCTCATCCTTAAAATTAACACAAAAATTTACAAATGCTCTCAATATTATTACACTTTACTTTATAAAATACATTTCTTTCCATTTTTTTGGTACCAAATGTAATATATATATGTATGCTTATTAAGAGATACGTACCATTCATTTCTGTGAGTCATATTGATCAATGGTGGTTCAGTGTACGCTACCAACCGTCCATATATATTTTGATCCTAAGTAAATTCCAAAGGGAAGATCAATTGACAATTAATTACAATCAAGTATATGAAAAGAAATGTGGTATTTTGGGATAGGCACACAAGTCCTAGAGGAGGTGGGAGCATTTTGCCCAGCAGCCGCATGCAAGACGGATGCAGATTGCCAGAGGATTTACAAGCCCCCGAAGGGAGTTACTTGTCCCTGCATTTTTAATGTTCCCCCAAAAACCGGACTTTGTAATTGCTGTAACATTCCTCCTGCGGCCCATCACGATGTGATCATCGGCAAGAATTGATGGATGCCCTTGCTGGAATTAAATGCCATGTGTTCTGATGGGTGACGGGTCGATGGAATTAAATGCCATGTGTTCCCATTTTAATGGTAAAATTGCCTCCTGCTCAAGTGCCAGTACGATTTCACGGTTAAAAAAAAAAATCAATAAAGGAACACCATAAGTCATAAAGACTACCATTTACAATGCTGGTGTTTGGCTAGTGAATATAAGCAAATTCTTGTAAAAAAGAACTTCCAGGCATGAAGCGGTTATAAAATTATCATCTTTTCGTGGAGTATGATTAGTAAAATAAGACAATACTTGTATAGAAATTGCAAGGGTTGGGGGGTTTTGGCCGCTAAAATGTTCATATTCCCGTCTGTACTAAATCTTATTTTACTTCATTTTACTTATCATATCCTAATTTTCTTACTGTTATCTTTTTTCAGTGTACATCACTTAACATTCAAAAAACTCAATGGACTCTAATTAATTCATATTCAATGCCGATGGATCCACTAAGGGAGTAAATAAGTCCCGACTAAAATGAAGCAAAACAAGATGCAGTCGAAAGGGGAATACAAACCTTTAGTGGCCAGCAAGCTCAGCTCTACCACTTCCATGCAATTATTACCCCTTATTACTAATCATACTTTACTCAAAATTCGTAATCTATAACCAAATTGAGTGAGAGCATCTTTCAGACTTTTTTACAATCTTGTCTCCATCTTCTTGTCTGGAGGGAATCTAGTAATGGTTGTGAATTCATACACAAAATCAGCCAATGCCTTCTCGTGATAAAAAATCATGTTCTATGTCACGAGAGCCATCGTGGTAATCTCTTCTGGGTTATTGATCTTGTCATGCTTCACTAACTCAAAAGATTTAGTTCTTTCTTTCTTTACAATTTGAGTGTAAACGTTTTCTTAGTTTAGGAAATTGAACTCGTAATGCTTCACTTGCAGTAAAAGAGAGTGCTTTCTTTATAAAAAGTTCATTCTAACGTTTTCTTTTTTTCCCTAATAAATAAGTTGTATGATCCTAACTAGATTAGGATGAAGACGAGATTAATAAAGGTTCAAGGAAGTTCAACCGATAAAAATCAAATTCATGAGAGCCCTTTATTTCAAGTAGAAATATGATACAATCTTGTAAAACCTTTTTTCTTAACACTTTCTTTTCTTTGATAATGTTTCATTTCGGAGAAAGTCTTGTACGTAATGTGTATATCACGTGCCAATATCGATATAGTGTCGCAAACCAATAGGTTTTAGTATTTATAGGTTTTTTTTTTATTTTTAAGATTTTATTAAAAAATCTTATAATATTTGAATCTTATGATTTTGTGATACCACATCAGCACTGTCACGTGGTGTATCCGGCGTGCAAAATGCTCTCTCCTCTTTCTGCACTTTTCTGTTTTGTTTTTTGTCGAGTTTTCCTTGCGTATACAAAATGTAGTCGAAAGAATATGTGAATATTTTAAGTAACATTTTACATAATAGTGATTGGCTAATGGCGTGTTTGCCCAAAAATGCCTTCGGCTCTGTCCTTTTGCATTTCTTAAAAGCTGCCGGTTGGAGGCTTTTGCTCCTCTCAGCTTCTGAACCTGCTTTTTCCTTTTATTATAAGCTACTGTTTCTTTTCTTTTGCAGACGTCTTTATCTTTATGTGAAAGTTCTTTGAATCGGTGGTCCCTCAGAAGAAATCTGGCGAAAGACCCCGGTTAGTAAGATATGAATTTGTAACCACAACTGGTCCTTAGTGCTCTGACAGCTAAACTGAAACTCGGATTTCAATTTTTCTTTGCTACTCTCGAGTTTTTCAACATTGTATTTTATTTTTACTTGGTGCTCTAGCAGTTTGAGCGATGCTAGTTGAAAAATCATATTTGTCTGTTTGAGTCGAATCTTGGGATCCATGGTATATATTTTTTGCGATGGATCTGGGTTTGCTTCATTTCGATTCCAACTGAGCCACTGAATTTCCCGTCAAGCATTGGGTTAAGGCTTACATTGAGGCAAGGTTAGGTAATTTTTCGGGATTGAGATCCCAAGCCCTTTTTCAGGTTAAAACGAAGTGTTTATAACTTACATAAAAAAGATCTGAAATTTTGGAAACAAAATCGGATGATAATAAAATTGAAAGACCGGACAAAATAAAGCATATCTAACTTTTGATAAACAACTAGTATAATGAATCAGTTCTCTCAAGCGCCTTTTATTTTTAAACTGGGATTTCAATTAGGTGCTTTCTTGAACTCTTCAACACCGTCCCATGTAGACACCATGACAACTCTGTTCCCTGAAATGATGAAAGTTCGACATTAACCTAACAAGGCAAGAGGGGACCGATTTGATATATTTCGTAATAATTTCCTCTTTTTAGCTTCTTTCCCAGATATATTAAAAGGCTCTTGTAGTCTTTAAACATGCATGAAAACAATTTGAAGTATGAGAATGGACATTATCTCAATACAGAGTGATTCTCCGATTCTTGCCATACACAAGCAAGTGGCACCGATCGACCAACACAGAGAGTTGAAAGCGACTCATGCAGCACTGCCATATGATTCATCTGTAGGAGAGAGTTTTCTATGTAACGAGTATATCACGTGATAATGCTGACATGGTGTCACAAGCCAATAGGATTCAATTATTTTTAGAATATTTTTAATAAAACCTAAAAGGAAAAAACAAACTCTAAAAGGGAAAAAAAACAACCCTAAAAATGGCTTGATTTGATTGGCTCGTGATATCACATCAGCAGTGCCACGTGATGTACCAATTACATCTGTAGAGACTAGGTCGATCCAATTTTAGGAAACATGGATCAGTTTGTGTCTTTGTGATCGGCATTTCAGGAAGCCGTACTTGGGAGGGGGTGGTGTGGTTTCTATATATATGAGGGTTGTGGAGGGCGATGGAAGCTCGCCACTTCCAGTCTCCCTCCCTCCCTCTCATACCTCAGCTTGTTCTACTCTTTCTAATTTCCAAAACCCAGATCACCTTTCTGTTGTACTAGCCGTGCCCACCTTCTGGTCTCCTCTCTCTCTTCTCAAACTCAGAGTCTGAGCCTGGGTAAGTGAAGATCACTCTTTGTGAAAAATCAAGAGATCAACTATTGCTTAACTCTTTCTCAGTATGTTTTTACATTAAATGCTAGACTAGGAAACTAGCCTCATTTCCTAGAGGTTTGAACGCAGAATAGATCAAGTTCACGTAGCTAATTTGTTGAGAGGTTGATCTTGATCTAATGTAATTGATATGCATATATATATATATATATATCTGTATGAACGAAAGGAGAGATTAATCGAAAAGAGAGAATAAATAATAAGGTTCCCATTCTAATTCACAAGTGATTTGGGTTTTAAAAAGTCAAGGATGCTTCTGTCTTAGCATAATTTTCTTTACGGAAATGAAACTACGACAAGATACTGCTGCCTCATGCAAATTACAGAAAATTTTATAGTTTTTTTCACTCTTTAAAAAAATTTTAACATGCCGCTTTGTACTCACGAAGAAGTATCCGTACGTAACTTAGGATGGTGACTTCGAAGAGCTAGTAGCTGCGTCCATGGATTAGAACTAAACAAATGTTACTTTACAGGTGTTGATTGCCCGAACAACAATTATTATATATGGAGAAGAAAATGGTCTTGGGGCTCTTCCTTGTCATCTTTGTGGCCATCGGTATCCCTCTTTTCCTCCATCTGCTTTCGATTACACTTTGTATACACAAGGATTTCATGATGATAATTTAGATACATCGATAAGGTTTAACACATGCAATTCAGTTTATATCTCAATATATATATATATATTCAATTGCTTGTAATTATTCCTTGGATTAATTTAGAATTACACAAAAAAATATGCATTTATATCATGAGTTCTATCGATCAGTAGTGGTTTTCCAACTTAAACATGTATCATGAACAATGGACCTATTTAATATATAATTATATCATGAGTCATATTGATCAATCCTACAATGATTTTTTTTTGTATCGAAATGGAAAATAATTATATTAGTTATTATTTTAGAACATGCATAATAAATAAATATATAACACATGAGATGTTTTTGCATAGGCCCGCTCGTGACGGAGCGTGTAGATGCATTTTGCGGAGTAGCCCATTGCAAGACGGATGCGGACTGCAAGAGGATTTTCAAACCTCCCCCGGGATTTCCCTGTACTTGCGGAACCCATGCTGGCTACTGTAACTGCTGTGGTGCCTCCCAGCTCATGGCCCGCGACATCGGCCATGCCGCTGTGAAGATTCCGTGATCTTCAAAAATTATTTGCAATACCTATATAAAACAAATAAATAAAATGACTTTATATATTTGTGTTCCTCCTTGATGAATGTGATTGGCTAATCGGGTGATCCAGATTTTAGTTTTTGGGCCGACGAGCTCCGATGTTTAATGCTCTATAGCCACTTCTAGAGTGGATAGCTTTAACAGTGGTCCGGAGAGACTGATGGTACGTAGTGAGATACAGCAGAAGGGATGCCCAAGAGAACCACGCACGCCTACTCCAGCGATGTTGAAACTTACTGTTGGAAAAGTATCGGAATCGATAAATCTGGAATAAGAGATAAGTTGCTTAACGAGTATTGGATCATTATATCGAAAAAGAGTATTGTATTATAAATCTTAGTAATTATAAAGGTAAAAGAGGCACCTCGGAGGAACAATGTGACACTGGAAGGCTCGATCGGGTATTGGATTCCCAAACACCATCAGTCGTTATCTGAAAATGGATATCGAATTAAAACATTGGCAATGTACCAACTTATAAATATCATCACTTTTTTTTCCATATAATTTCAGTTACCTTGGTAAACCTATTTACTAAAAAAATTTAACTTGGCAAACGTGCTTTGAAACTCATAAGGTGAAAAAGTGTTAATTACCGTAGGAGTTCCAAAGGGAAAAGAAAAAAAAGGGTAATATCCAACGCTTGGAGCTATTTGCTTTGGCTGTATTAATATATGCAAGTACTTACTGAATTGATCAAGAGATAAAATGGGTCTTCCACTAAGTAGGCTAAGGGTGCTGCCGAGTCAATAAATGTTTCCAAAAAAGAGATTTGCTTTAATAAATAGTATCGGATTACTAAAGTTTTATCAAATCATTGAACCGGCAAAAACTAATTATGTTTTTTTACTCGAATACTAGTATAGTCGACGAATCGGTGATCACAGATTGCTAACCACATCAAAAATCAAATTTTCGCTAGCTGAATGACCCGATGTGGATTTATCTCCGTATAGAATGTTGTACTTGCATGGGTTCTCAGCAGCGAACGTAGATGGAGTAATTTTCGAATCACATATCGGATCCGTGCACTGGAATGCACGAGCTGATGAAAAGCTCGAAGAATCAAAGAAATCGTGCTTGACCTATATATGGATTGCAAAGGGGCCGCTGATAAGGTACTGCAATTTTTTTCGGTATATGAAGAAGACATATAAACCTAAAAGAATATAGAAGGAAAGGGAAATAATGAGATACAATGAGTTCCACTGGTGAGAATCAAATCTAGGACATCTTAATTTTAGATCGAGAGCGATACCAACTTACCAATCCTCCTTTCTCTTATCAATTGCACATTACCCTAACGAGTCAACTAGTATGAAAAATATACATGATATTAATTTATGAGAAATATCAACATAGAATTTATATATATATATATATATATATATATCTTGCAATTAATGAGTTACCATGTTTGTATGTCAATTCTAATTAATGTGCATATCTACATGATAATATGGATACCAACTATGTGAATAATCCTAACTAATTATAATTATTGTGTGCATATAATTAATGAGCACACATGGAAATTTATCAATTAGCATGCATGAAAAAATCTGCATATAATTTATGACAAAGATTCCCCCTGTGCAATCAATTAGTTTCTATGATCTGTGAATATGAATTCTAATTAAATAATGTGCATATCTACACATAATGATACAATTTTATATTTTCTACAACCGAAAAAAAAAACATTAATTTCCCTGTGGACTATGAATACGCACTTAGCAATTAACAAAGAGAAGGTAAAACATTATCATTTTAAGTGAACCAGTCTCGAAGGCTAACTGTTTGAAGAAAAATTACATATGGAGATGAAGCTGATTCTGCAGCTTTTTCTTGCCCTCTCAGTGGTCGTGGTATCCCTAATATTCTTCCATCGTCTCTTATCACTAGTCTTTGTATACATGCAACTTTTATTAAGATATTAATTAATATCTCATTTTTTTAATTTTTTTTAAAGAATAGATACAGTGTACAAGTTATATTACATTTCTTCAAAGATTTAGTAATTAACTGCAAATCAAATTACAACTTTATAGTCCTCTCAATATATATATACTAGCCATCCGACCCGTGCTACGCACGGTGAGTATCGTCGAACACGGAGTGAACAATAAGCTCGGTGATTTGTATAAATTTAAAATATCGACCCATACTGTTCATCGTGGCATAACCGATGGACTTAAATGATAATATAGTCCTTTGAAGACTATTATAAACAAAAATCTATCAATGGACTTTTTAGGAAAAAAGAACAGAGAATAAAATTATATTTTTCTCCTTTAAAGTAATAGAGATAGAGATAAAGTAATTGAGATAATAGAGATAAAATTCAATGAACAAAGCAATTTGGCAATGCACTTAAAAAGAGGT
>JAOYND010082800.1:0-20698 GCA_025802135.1 Lagerstroemia fauriei | reverse complement strand
CCTGCTCCTGCCCATAAAACTATCACTTCAATACCTTAAAGTAACACCATTTTACTTTATTGGATGTGTAATGTATAAAATTCAATGTGCAGTTTTCCAAGTGGGCCTCCTGGCTTTGTTATCACGCTTCATCTAGTGGACAACTAGCCAAGAGTCTATCTCAACTTGAAAATGTCTCTATGTAAATATGAACTAAGTGAAACATAATGTTAGATGCATCCATGATTGTCTTCTTGTACTTTCAACTCTTGCAAGCATAATAATGCATGTGTTGGCATATTGAAAATCACATGTCTACACTAGGAACTCCCTCTCCCTCTCGTCTATAGCGTCAATAGTTCTCAATAAAGAGTTGTCACAATAAATCATGATCAATCTAGAGATGGATTCAACAACCTTGTGCCTATATATAAAGTTCCTTAACTATTTAGCGTGAGCCCTAGCTTCATAGCATGCTATAACCTTCGCTTGCAAGGTTGAAGAAGCAACCAACGATTATTTCACACTTTGCCAAGAAATAAAACCTCTTGCAAGTAAGAAAATGAATCCTGAAGTAGATTTTCGACCATCCTGGTAGCTTGCAAGATTAGAATCAACATAGGCAATCACTTCAAGTTCTTCAACCCTCTTGTAGACCAGCATGCTAGGTCTTGTTCTCTTTAAATACCACCACACCTTGACAAGAACCTGATGATCACAACAAGGATTTGCTGAATACCTTCCTAGCACACTGATAGTATAAGAAATGTTAGGTCTACTGCATAAGAAGGCCTAAATAAGGCTTCCAATAGCACTGCTATTAGGGACATTTTTCATCATCTTTTTTTTTAAAGATCATTCTTAGGACATTGATCCCTATTAAGCTTGTCTCTTATTACAATAGGCACCAAACCCAACTTGCAATCTTTCATATTGAATCTATTAGGAACTTAATCAATATAAGCACCTTGAGACAACCCTAGCAATTTTCTCTATAGGTCTCTACATATCTCAATTCCAAGGATAAAACTTGCTTCTCCACGATCTTCCATGTCAAAAGTTGTTGATAGCTTAAACTTGACAGCATGGAAGAACCTTGAATCACTACTGGCCAATAAAATATCGTCAACGTAGAGCACTAAAATGATGAACATGCTCTTGCTAACCTTAACATAAATACATGAGTCTACTATGTTCTCAACAAAGCCAAATGTCTTCAGAACCTTGTGAAACTTCAAATACCATTGTCGAGAAGCTTGTTTAAGCACATAAATGGATCTTTTAAGTCGAAACACTTTCTCGACTTTCTCATAGTCTTCCAGTTGTTTCATGTACACTTCCTCTAGCAATTCTCAATTCAAGAATGCTGTTTTGATATCCATTTGATGGAGCTCTAAATCAAAATGTGTTGTGAGTACCATTATATTTGAGTGGACTAACAATTTTAAGATTTGAATTTGTTATGAGGCAACATTTGAGGACCTCAATAATTTTTTCAACAATTTCATCCCCCAACTTCCATTCCGTCTAACACATGAATCCGCCGTCTCCTTGCCATTAACGGAAACCTGATGTGGCAGCTAGTGGAGTTACTTGCCGTTACTTTGTACTGATATGGCACTGCCACATCAGCAAAATTATAATTTAATAATGCAATAACAATTTAGTCCCTGAATATATTTTTCTAACACTTAAGGACATCAAAAAATTTTACTGCCCCTGAAGTTCATAAATTCACATTTCATTAAAAATCTAGTTTACTTGTTATTCCAATCATGGTTTTCAATTTATATCATTGATTAATTATTTTGTTAATCAGACTATTAATTAAAAATTCTTTTAGACAAAAGGAATAGACTATGACATTTATATATAGTAGATTCCTTAACCAAATTCTACTTAACCATCAGATGCTCATATATTATATTATTTAGTAGTGGTCCTTACGAGTGGCAGAGTTTGTTACCACACAAAATCCTAGGCTATCAGGTGGTAGTACCAAGTTACCTTATAAACTTATTATTATGGTCTTATATTACAGATGTGAGATCTAACACCCTCTCTCATGCACATCGTATTAAGGGCTTAACCCAGCTCTGATACCATGTTGAATTAAATGTTGTGATGGGCAAACTGTTGGCAAAGTAAGCGACTGGGCCTAAAGGAAATTGTCAGAGACAGATCTAGGCATACATCATTGGAAGACTACTGGGGATAGGTCCGAGTTTACATCAAAGATTGCTGTGATCAGACGCTCATATATTATATTATTATTAGTGTGTCTTACAAGAAACTGATCTCATTTCCACCCAAAAACTTAAGTTATAAGGTGATGGTATTTTGTTCTCTTATAAACTCAGTATTATTATTGTCTCGTTCAGATCCAATCGACTTCGCCAACAGTCCGCTTATAACAACACATATAATTCGATATGGTATTGGAGCTGGGCTAAGCTGCTTAACGCGCTACGCATGAAGGGGGTTTTAGATTCCACATTAATCAAATCATGAAATAATAATGTGTTTATAAGAGAACTGAACACCATTAACTGATAGCTTAGGCTTTTTGGTGGAAATGGGTCTAGCCTCTTCTGAAACTCACTATCAATAATATAATATATGAACGCATGCAACACAGTAATGGCTGACGTAAACCCAGACCCTATCTGTTAGTCCCCTCACTAACGTAAGCTCGTAAACCCGACATTCATCTCTAGGCCCAATCGCCTATTTCGCCAACGGTCTACTCAAAATACAATACAATTCAACAGATTTTATATATTTAAATAATGTGCAATTATATTAATTTCAGTAATTAAATTTGGTTTATGCAGCATGACACTTATTCTTACTTTTATATTGCACGTGCGATATATATACTTGTGTTAGAAAGACATATAATCATAAGCAGCTAGCATACATTGGTATTCATATCAGTGTTTATTTAGAAAGATTGAAAATTAAATCAAAGTTTTAGATGAAATGTGAATTCTGTCAACCCCTCTCCGCCAACTGGGATCACCGAGCTCCCTCTATCCCTAATCTCCCTGTTTTGGTGATCGAGACGCATAGCTCCTCTATGATACTCCTCCCCCCAATCCGAGCTCCTCTCTGGCATATTCCATCGTCAGACCGAACCCTAGCTCACCTTCCTCACCGAGCCCTCACCTCACCAATACTTGTTACTAATGCGAGTCCTTCCATTCGACACAAGCCAAGCTTCCATCTTTCAACCGCCACCTTTCCTTGTCCAATCCACTCAATTTCTTCACCTTTGAACGAACCAACCTGCTTTGCTCTCAATCCCAAGCTTGATGCTCTGCTTATCGCGGTTTCAACAAACCCATGAACTCTACTCAAGTCTTCCTGTTTGAGGTCATCTCTGTCCAAGCACCGAGTTCGTCTGCTCACGTTGCGCTTCTCTTATTGAACCACTTGAGAAAGCTGAGCTCCCTTCTATCGATAAGTTTGGTAAGCCATCATGATTCCCACCCAATTGAAGGTCTGATTTGGGGATATGTTGGGTAAATCAAAATTACAACCATGCCCTTCAATTTTCAAACTGTGAAATAACAATTAAGAGGCAAAAATGATAATTAAGTTAACTGGGCATCCACTCGTCCATGTGGCGTGCCCATGTCAGCAACCGTTTGCTAAGTAAGCAATTTAGCGTGTCACGTCAGATAAAAAATTATTTTTCAAGGAGCATGCCAAACGGGACAAACGGCTTAAAGTTTATACTTTTTTAGGTCACACCGAAAAGTTCGTGCCAAAAGTGATAATTTCATTTAAGTTCAGGCCTTTCTAGGCAATTAACCCTAAATTTTATTTGCTTAAGATCCACTTCAAGGAAGAAATTTGGAGAAAGGCATTTAACTATGCTATATTCCATTTTTCAATCTGCTCGACTTCTACCAACCCTATAACTCCCTCAAGCATGGAAATCGTTCTTTCCTGAATTTATTCTCAATTTTTCAATATTGTGTTAAATTTTCTCTTCAACCTTTAATGAGTTAAGATACAAATGATACTAATGCTGCTTAATTCGGACCTATCAATAATTAGATACAATTTTTCAAATAAAACTGGCCAAGATGCATGAATATGTTAGACTCAGCCAATTTCACTTAAAAATCATATATTCTTTTCTTGATCAAATCTCGAGGTCCAGAATATGTCAAATTGAAGCTAGTTTGATGCTCTTCACAACGATTATGAATTTGCCCTATGATAAATCCAATTGGATCCTCAATTTTAATCTCAAACATCACATCAGGTTTGATATGGCACGTGTTCGCACAATTTTTTTGAGATCAAGGTTTAGGTACCTTCTGAGGCAAAATGAGGTGTCAACAACCTTCATAACAATCCATCCCAGAATACAATAACCCTCTGAATAGAATAAAGAAGCCGCCGGACTTAGTTCGAAGAGTAGAGGAATCGTCGGAGCAAAGTTACGAAGTCCCGGACATGAGAGCAAGGATCGTGGGTGGACGAGCTAAGGCATTAGGCTCATCATCGGTGTTTGAGATTCCGTCTTCCTTTGTTTCCTTTTCATTCATTTTGGTTTCTTGTCTTTTAATCCAATGACCATGTACTTGAACTCGACGATGTCCGGCTAGTTTTGTTTTCTAGGGTAGTAAGTGGATCTTAGTGTTTATTTCATCCATGTATTGAACTTTTATATCCTGAATCAATGTAAGTGTTCTATTTCCTCTATGTTTACTATACTTCATGTGTTTATTGATGTTTGGCCAACTCGATAAATCGATCTAAGGGACGGTGAGGAGCCACGAGAGTGAGAGTCCGGTCGCCTAAGTAAATATAGCCTAGGAATAATCATACCAAGAGGTAAGTTAGTCATTATAAAAATTAGAAGAGACATGTGAGAAGGCCCGAGATGTAGCCATCACCCTAAGAATCCCAACATAGTTAAGTGAAATTGAACCCCTAGAATCGCTTTCTTGTTGAGTCCGTATAAAGCTATTTCCGTTTTCCTTAAAGTTTCCACTTTTACTCCTTTTCTTGCTCTTTGTTGCATCCTATCAATTATTTTGTGCTTTGGCTTAGTGTGTTGTGTTCTAAGTTCATGCTCGATAGGCTTTAATCCTTGTGGGAACGATACCCGCTCACGAGGTTTACTACTTGTGATCCGTCCTCTTGCGGGCTGGATAGCCAACAAGTTTTTGGTATCATTGCCGGGAAGTAAAGTGCATCTATCCACCCGAATTGAAGCACTTGACTTCGACCAAACCCGATTTATTTTTCTTGTTGTACGAGTAGGAGATCTCAACAGGACTTGTTACCGCTTGACCCGGAAATAGAGCAAACCCTCATTCGGAAGAGGCGAGAATAATCACTTGCGGAGATTTCATCTTCTCATAACATGGAGGATCCACAAGACAACTTTGCAGTTAAGATGAGACACTATGTTAGGCTGCGAACGGACAACTTATCGAGTATCGCCAAACCGACTGAACAATCTCACACAGTTGAGATTAGACCCACATGCTCCAAATGATTCAAACAACATGCTCATTTAGCAGCGAACCAAATGAGGACCCTCATGCTCATCTTGTTATCTTTAATGATTTATGTGATACGTTTGGACAAAATGGGGTCCCCAAGATTATATAAAAATGACTTTGTTTCCTTTCTCTCTTGGGGACAAGGCAAGGACATGACTTAGCTCGTTCCCACCGGGATCCTTAAACAATTAGGACATCATCGTGGAGAAGTTCCTCATGGAGTATTTTCCACCCTCCATGATGGTCAAGTTGAGGAGCGATATCACATCATTTAAGCAACTTGCGATGGAAACCTTGCCGGAAGCATGGGAATGTTACAAGGGCTTATTGCACAATTGTCCACATCATGACCTCTCGATGTGGCAAGTGGTAAACAGTTTTATAATGAAATTTCAGATGCCTTACAAACCTATATTAATGCTGCTGCAGGAGGCACGATACTTGAAAAGACATCGGAGGAAGCATACGACCTCATCGAGGCATTAGCACAAATGTGATGTCAGAGCGAAACTTGGTTGCAAAGGGGACAACCGGAGTCTACTCGGTGGATGCTCTAAGAGCCCTCTCAACCAAGATGGATGCCTTAATGGCAACCATGAGGCTGCAAGGAACCGGAGCAACCTAGGTGGTCTTCGACGATTATCCGATGGAAACCGAGCACGAGGAGGCAAATTTTGTGGGGAGTAACCCGAGGAACAACCCATACTCAAACATTTACAATATGGGTTGGCGAAACCACCCCAATTTTTCATATGCTAACAACCGGCCAACTCAACTGTTGGGTTTCCAACCGATGCAAAAATCAGCACCAAGTGACTCCAAGCGGCTTGCAAAACTAGAGAATGCTTTTCTTGAACTTATGGTGGCTAACAAGAACACTAATGCTAGTGTTCAATCCAACACTAATAGCACTATTACCTTGCAGGCACAAATGAAGAATATGGAGACACAACTAGGGCAAATCGCTCAAGCCGTTGGAGTTCGGATGCAAGGATCACTCCCAAGCAACACGGAGATCAATCCAAGAGGTCAAGGACATGAACAAGTCAATGCCATCACACTTCAAAGCGGGAAAGAACTGAACAACCCTCTAGAGGAGGTTAGACCTCAGTCTTAGATAGTGACAAGCAACTCGAACACACATCCCGAGGTACCCCAAAACAACAATCCACAACCCAAGGAAGTTAAGGGGGTGCATCGAAGCATAATCGAACCTATCCACCTCTCCCTTTCCCTCAAAGAGTTCAAAAGGAGAAAATCAAGCAACAATTTCGTAATTTCCTGGATATTTTCAAGAAATTGCATATTAACATTCCTTTTGCTAAAGCTCTTTAACAGGTGGCGAACTACGCTAAATTCATGAAAGAAATCATCTCGAAGGAGCATAGGCTTGGCGAGCATGAGACTGTGGCTCTAACCGAAGACTGTAGTGAGATCCTTCAACGTAAGCTACTCAAAAACTCAAGGATGCATGTAGTTTCACTCTCCCTTGTTCTATAGGTAAAGATTTTGAAGGTGAGGCATTATATGATCTTGGTGCTAGTATTAATTTGATGCCTTATTCGGTTTTTAGAGATCTAGGACTAGGAGAAGTGAAACCTAAATCTATTACTCTTCAATTTGTGGATCAATCAATTGCATATGCTTGTGGAGTAATTGAAGATGTTCTTGTGAAAATTGACAAGTTTATCTTTCCGGTTGATTTTGTTGTTCTTGACTATGGGGAAGATCGGAACATCCCCATTATTCTTGGAAGATCTTTCTTGGCTATAGGTCGTGCATTAATAGACATGGAGAAAGGAGAGCTCACGATGAGGGTTGATAAGGAAAATGTGACTTTTAAGGTATTCCGTTCTATGGATCCATTATCTAATGAATGCTTCTCCTTTGATATCGTTCATAGGCACACTGATCACAACTTTCAAATGGGTCAAAGTAAGGATGCACCTAAAGTGGATCAAGAGGTCGATCAACATCGTGATGATGAGTAACATGAAAACATGAAGTGGATGGAGGTAATTTCAAGAGAGCCAAAGAAGTTGGCTAAAATTTTAGGGAAACCACCCGATCCAAAATAAGCATGTGTGACAAGGAGAAGACATGGTAAGTGGACTACGGTAAGAGAACTTCGACTTGGTCAATTAGTTCTTTACCATGATCCTCTATTTAAATTCTTTCCAGAAAAGCACAAGTTACGATGGTCCGGACCAGTCGAAGTGATTCAAGTCTTGCCGTATGATACCGTCGAACTGATGAATGAAAAGACGAAGGTAAAATTGAAGGTGAATAAACATCGTTTGAAGACATACACAGGGGACCCAATCAATCAGGAAGAGTCCTCAACTCAAGAACAAGGAGGATGATGGTATCGAAAGTCGGGCCAAGGACTATAAACGTGGCGCTTCTTGGGAGGCAACCCAAGCCCTGACGATGAAAACGAAGATGCAGACGAGGAGGCCTTCGATGGGGAGTATCTGTTAACCCTTTATCTTTCCTTTTCTTCACATTGAGGACAATACTTAGCTTAGGTTGGGAAGGGAGTACATTCACTTCATGCCAATGCCGTTTTGATTGCTAGCTAAAATTATTTGCTCACTTGTTTGCTCTTTGGTTGCATTTGCATATCCACGACATGTACCTTATAGGGTGTTAGAGTAGTTGCATGTTTATTTCATCTTGGATTCATTTTCATGCATCTCGTTAAAAAAATCAATAAAAAATTTAAAAAATTTGAAAAAAATGATGTGTTTTTTATGGCTAAAAATGCTTGCAAGTTCTTAATAGGGAACTTGAGTTGATCCTTGTTCTGTGACGATAATAATGGCTATTGTGATTGCTTGACTCAAAGTGAAATTGTAATGAACCTTATGACAATTTTCAGCCCCAATTAATTGTTCACGAACCTTGCATCTAGATCTTAAGTCAAGGACAATAAGTACCATACTTGAAAACTCTTTTGCAAAACTGTGCTAGGCTAAACTTAAAAATTAAAGTTGAGTATGTGAGAAAAGATGTGCCAAGGCTTTGAGTACCTATGCTCAGGCTTGAGTCCAAATTGATGCACTAGGTATGCTGGCAATACGGCCCGACATGTACTTGTAGGGGACTATCTGTTCATCCGACTAGCTCAAAAAAAGGGCTAAATTAAAGAGCTAGCAGAGGTGCGGGCCCTTTAAAGTCGTGCACCACCTGAGTAAGGGTTATTTGCTAAGTAGAAATGTGAAAAAAATTGAGAGAAAAAAAATGTGAAATCATGAATTGGACTAATAGCTTGACGCATGTTTGCATGAGTATTTCCTTATGATGCACAATAGTGAGGTCAAGACTTAGGACCAAGTGTAAGGGACTGCACAACACTGCATGGGCTGAAATGAAATCATGAGATTTAGATCGGTGAAACTCAAGGTCAAGTGAAAAAGCATGGCCATCCCTGAGAACTTTAAGGGAAAGGCTTGAAAGTACTGAAAACAATTTGTGAGCATTGTTACCACTTGAAAAAGTGGAGATTCATGTTCGGCTTTTGATGGATCATTGGGCTTAAAGCTTTACTCGAGGACGAGCAAAAGTCTAGGTTTGGGGGTGTGTTAATGCCATAGAAGCTATATTTTAAAAACACTTTTAGACCTTAAATATTGAGCTTAGAACATGCATTCCACTTGGTTTTTGTTGAGTTAGGCTAAATTGTAAGTATCTATGCTTTTAAGGAAGGGTTAATCTCCATCCTTTAAGTTCCATGGATGTTGTGTAGGATTTCCTCAACAGAAAGTATGCCAAATAAGATATCATCACAAAGCTCATTGAGTCAGGAGTCCAATGCATCAAACCATGCATGATTCGGAGCTAAAACAAGGAAGTTATGGCCAAACGAAGTAAACTGCATAGAAATAGAGCAAGCATACCGTGGTGGCGCATGACTACACCGCGGTAGCCAGGTTTCCCCGCGTAGATAGCAGCCCAGTAACCCAGTCTAGTGCCCAGTAGTCCATCACACCGCAGTAAGGAATCTAGCCCACTACGGTGGCCCAACTTTCGAGTTTGGACTTGGGCTTTTGTGGGCTTGTCCTTGGGCCCCTTGTGAAGAGGATAATGATCGGCAATTGTCAAAAAAGGCTACCGAGCCACCCGCAAATTGGCCAACTTGAGCAAGTGGCACAAGTAGACAAGGGGGGCTCTTTGCCTATAAAAGGAACCTTCCACTTTCATAACAATCCATCCTAGAATACAATAACCCTCTGCGTAGAATAGAGAAGCTACCAGACTTAGTCCGAAGAGTGGAGGAATCGTCGGAGCAAAGTTACAAATTCCCGGACGTGGGAGCAAGGATCGTGTTCCACCAATTCACCTGCCATTACTTCCTCAAGACCATAAATAAGAGCAATACCGTCGCCTACTTGAAATACGGTACCGGGGATGAGCTAAGGCATCAAGCTCATCATCGGTATTTGAGATTTCCTCTTCCTTTGTTTCCTTTTCCTTCATTTCGGTTTCTTGTCTTTTAATCAGATTAGCATGTACTTGAACTCGAAGATGTCCGACTAGTTTTATTTTCTAGGGTAGCAAGTGGATCTTAGTATTTATTTCATCCATATTGAACTTTTATGTCTTGGATCGATGTAAGTGATCTATTTCCTTTATGTTTACTATACTTCATGCGCTTATTGATGTTTGGCCAACTCGATAAATTGATCTAAGGGACGGTGAGGAGCCACGAGAGTGAGAGTCCCGTCGCCTAATTAAACATAGCCTAGGAATAATCGTACCAAGAGTTAGGTTAGTCATTCTAAAAATTAGAAGAGGCGTGTGAGAAGGCCCGAGAGGTAACCATCACCCTAGGAATCCCAACATGGTTAAGAACATGACCTTTGGTCCGGTAATCCTAACTACCTAGAGATAGAGTGAGTTAAAATCATCCTAGGGATACATCATAGTTACGACAAGAGTCGGGTTAGGTGACTTTAGAACCCGTGGATAGGAAAAATGGACACTTGACTTGATCCGGTTAGTTTAGTTCAAGAGGATTGAAATTGACCAAAGTGAAACCGAACCCCTAGAATCGCTTTCTTGTTGAGTTCGTATAAATCTATTTTCGTTTTCCTTAAAGTTTCCACTTTTGCTCCTTTTCTTGCTCTTTGTTGCATCTTATCAATTATTGTGTGGTTTGGCTTAGTGTGTTGTGTTCTAAGTTCGTGCTCGATAGGCTTTCATCCTCATGGGAACGATACCTGCTCACCGGGTTTACTACTTGCGATCCATCCTCTTGAGGGCTGAATAGTGAACAATTAGCTTAAAGTAACGATAGGTGACGGAAAAAACTCGATATTGTAACACGGGTAACATATAGGACTTGATTTATTACTTTGAAACATTTAGGACTTACTTAAAAGAGTTAATAAATATTTAGGACTCCCAGTATATTTTTCTCAAATTTATAGCATTGTTTTTGTCTAAATAATTTAGGGTACTTCTTGGAGTCTGAGTTCGGAGGATGCTAATTCTTTAAACTGCACTAGACCTTTATCGGTGCAACGCTTACTGGGTCAGCTGAGCACTGATTGTACAGTCTGTTTAATATGTTCGCGGTTGAATAGAAACTCTTTTCTCTTGTGTTCAAAGCAATTTTTGGGACCTTTTCATCAGAGAGGCAACTTCTCAGTATTGGCAGCCAGTTTGAAAGATTTTTCATATTTTCAGCCTCGATCTTATTCAAGATCACTTGAATTTCTTGCCTATCAAGGGTCGCATCGATAATCCATTATCTTATAATCTAGGAACCAACCGATAAAAAATTTCCAGCTGAGATTAATACAATTGGTTAGCAAAGTCAGAGCCATCAAAAACATTAGAGAGATAAATTTCTAACTAGATCGATCAGGTTAAGTCAGATTCAGTCATTACTTTTTGCATTTATATTACACCTATCGGCCTCATTTATCACCGAGAAAAGATTTGAAGAATAACATATGTCATCAATTAATACCTCATATTTTTGCTTGCTTTAAACTTTCAAGATTATAGCTTTGCTAGTCGTTGTCGGATAATCAAAATCCCTCTTCTGCCCGCCCCCACTCCCATCTCTCTTAAAAAAACAGGCCAAAATCAAAGATGTCGAGATGTGCTCATACTCCATATCTACCGTTCGTTGGCTATCCACCTCCGACCTTAATAGTAAGTATCTAACTGAATCACATTTGTTGACACCTCATTTTGGTCTACAAAGTACCTGAGCTTGGACCACGGAAAAAATTGAGCAAGTACGTGTCCATAATTGATCTAAAACAGTTTGGGATTAAAATCGACCATTTAATTTGATTTATCACAAAAAACTTATAATGATTGTGAAGAGCATCAAACTAACTTCAATTTGACATATTGTGGACCCCAAAATTCAATCTAGAAAAGAAGGTATGGTTTTTAAAGTAAAATTGGTTGAATCTGTCAAATTCATTTATCTCAGCCAGTTTTATTTTAAAAAATATAACTAATTAGTGGGAGTTCCAAATTAAGTAAAATAGTTTTATTTGATTTCTAACTAATCAAAGATTGATAAAACAATAGAATGTAGCAATGATAAGTTGAGGATAAGTTGAGAAGCGGTGCAGAACAGTTGAAATCTGAGCTTCTATGCGCTGAACTGATCAATAATAGTTAATCAGATTTGAAAAATTAAATCTTGCAAACTCTGATTTCTTTTGATGTGATTTTATTTTCCAGGATTGATGAATGGATATATTTTAATATAAAAATATAAAAATAAAAAATAAAATAAATCAAGATGATATAAAATTAGGAAGTTAGTGTTTATGGGGGCCTCTCGGCCGCAATCCTTCAATTCGACTAAGCTAACATTCCCTCAAGAGAGAAAGAGGAAAAATTCTCAGCTAACAGAGATAGAACGGAGCAAAAGGAGACACTCAGCAAGAGGAGAGAGGAAACTCCAGGTGGTTCCTACCGGTGCCAATACCTCGGCCCCTCCCCTGATCAGAAGATTCCTACCGACATTTTCCCCTCGGGAGATTTCTGCCCAAGCTAGAGAAGCTGATGCCAGGAGCTCTCCTCACTTGTCATAACTCAGGTCGCTCCTTTGCTGTAGACTCAGTAGCCTTCAATCCGAACCGAATCGTGGGTAAGTTAGGTCAGACAAGCTCATCCCTTTCACTTCGTCGATCAAAAAACATTCCGATCCATTTTATGCTGACTGCATGTTTGGTTCTAGGATCAAAATTTTTGTTCAAATCGTGTCCGTTAAAATCTTCATTTTTTTATAAGCCATACACATTGTTCTGGACTCTGATTTCGTGAGCTACTATGGATTGTTGTTGTTTTGGTTCACTGTTCTTTCAAATCCTAAATTTCATTGATGTTGAATGAGTTGAATCAATGTTTTATCACTGTCTAATAGCTGTTAGATGATACGGCTATTGGGTATTCGTCGTCCAAATCAGTTTTTCGCTATGATAGGTGTTCATTACTATCCTTAGGTTGCGATGTTGTGATTATTTGTTGAGCTGGACTGAGTTGATATTGTTTGCTGCTGATATAATCGGTTCATTTCTTAGGTAAAAGGTTTGTCGAGCTTAGTGGCTTGATTTGGTGTTTTGCTGCCTTTCTAGATTTTGCTAACTATTATAGTCGTTAATTGATTGCCATACAATATTATCTCGTCATGATTTTGGTTGCCACGATTTATGCTACGTTGCTAGTTGAGGGTTGTTTATCACTTGTTGTGGTAGCTGGTTATTTGCACAATGATTTTCCATGTTTTCAATACAATTTCGAGGGGAAAGGGCTATTTAATGTCCATTGTTCAACTCCTTGTTCTACTTAATGATGATTTTTTATAGGAAACATGGTTGTTTAGAGTCTATGGTGGCTGTTGGTCATTACTCGATGACTTCTCATGATTTTGATCCCCATTTGCTATGATAATAGACCCATCAATTGCCCATTGTTGCATCAGCTTTTTGCTCAATGATTTCTCTTATTTTCAATCACTTTCGAGGAGATTAGAGTCTCAGTTTGCCTTTCATTATTGCTACTCTTTGTTGTGACTTTATCATTGATTTCTATGGCATCTTTTATCAAAATGGACAGATAAGTTTCCATAGTTGCTGCTGGTTCTTTGCTAAATGATTCCCACGTTTTCGATGCATTTTTTAGAGGAATGGGGTTGAATGGACCGATTATTCTTGCTCTGTGCTTTTTTCTCCTTTAACCCCTTTGATGTAGGATTGGGCTGAATGGTTCCCATAGTTGTTGTTGGTTCCTTGCTCAATGATTTCCCTCGTTTTTGATACATATTCGAGGGGGAATAGGGCTATTTTCTGTTAGCCATTGCAGCAGCTCCTTGCTATGTTTTCCCTCCTTTTCAATAACTTTTTTGGAGTAGAATAGGGCTGATTAGTTCTTGTAGCTGTTGCAGCTTCTTTACTCTATGATTTCCCTTGTTTCGATGGATTTTTTAGGGGAATAGGGTCGTCCATTATCTGTCATTTTAGTAGCTTCTTACTCAATGCTTACCCTCCATTTCCAGGATGTTTTTGATGGAGAGCGGGGCTATTTAGTATTTGTGGTTCCAACTTATATTTGTTCCATGATTTTTCTTGGTTCTAGTGATATTTCGATGGGCAAAAGAGCTGTTATTTATTTGTCATTGTAGCTAATTTTGACTTGGTGTTTGCTCTTGATTTCAATAGCATTTTTTATGAAAAATGTGGCTCTTCAGAGTCTGGTATTGTAGCTGATCTTCATCTGGTATTTCTCTTTATTTTGGTGATATTTTCTTTCAATCTTATGCAAGATCACTTGAATTTCTTGCTTATCAAGGGTTGTATATGGATAATCTAACATCTTCTAATCTAGGAACCAACCGATAACAAATTTTCAGTTGGGATCAATACACTATGTTGATTCCTCATTTTGACCCGAAAAGTATCTAGGCTTGAGTTTTGAAAAAGTTGATCGAATACATATCCATAATTGATCTAAAATGATGTTTATGATTAAAATCGAGGATGCAATTTTATTTATCATAGAGCAGATTTATAGTCATTGTGAAGCATCGAACCAGCTTCAATTTGACATATTGTGGGCCCCGAGATTTAATCCAGAGAATAAGATATGATTTTTTAAGTAAAAATGGTTGAATCTGTCAAATTCATTTATCTTGGCCAGTTTTATTTAGAAAATTTTAAAATTATCCGGAAGTCTCAATTTGAGCCTAATTAGTTTCATCTGGATCTCAACCCATTAAAGATTATAAAAAAAATAGAAAGTAGTGCCAAGGCAGAAAAGAATGATTTTTGTGCCCTTAGAGAGTTATAAGTGCCAGTAGAGACTAAACGTGCTTGAAATATATTATGCATGATGTAGTTAACGGCCTTTTTCTGAATCTCTTCAATAGAATCTTATTTGAGTAAATTCTAATAAAAAAATAAAATATAGCTCATTTCACATAAAAAGGTTGATGGTTTTATCATAGAGGTGAAATTTTTTTTAGCATCATTCCAAGAGGTGTTTTTATAACTAACACTATTTTATATCAATTTCAAAAAATAGCACCACTATTTAAGGTTTCTAGTGAATTTTTTAATTAATCCCAATCCTAGCCCTATCATTTTCTAACCCTAACTTCCTTTCCAATCCCCACCGTCCTCTCCAATCCCTGCAGACCAAGCCTCCTCCTCCCGTGCCCTCCTCTCCAATCCCCGAAGCTCCGGCCTCCTCTCCACCTCGCCCAAAGCTCCGGCTCCCGGCTCCCTGCCTCTGCCGCTCCTCCTCCCAGCCCTCCTCTCCACCTCGCTCGAAGCTCCGACCTCCTCTCCACCTCGCCTGAAGCTCCGACTCCCGGCCGCTCCTCCTCCTCCTCCTCCTCCCGACCCTCCTCTCCACTTCGCCCGAAGCTCCGGCTCCCGGTCGCTGCTGCTCCTCCTCCTCCAGGCCCTCCTCTCCACCTTGCCCGAAGCTTCGGCCTCCTCTCCACCTCGCCCGAAGCTCCAGCTCCAAGCCGCTGCTGCTCCTCCTCCAGGCCCTCCTCTCCACCTCGCCCGAAGCTCTGGCCGACTGCTGTTCCTCCCGGCCGCCTCTCTTGCCTGACCCGCCTCCTCTCCTCTCTCGCCCGAAGCTCCGGCCAACTGCTGTTCCTCCTGGTCGATTGCTGCTCCTCCGGCCGACTGCTGCTCCTCCTGGCCGATTGCTGCTCCTCCTCTCGCCTACCGCTCCTCCCTTTCCTCTCTCGCCTACCGCTCCTCCCGGTCCCAGGAAACGGTAGTGGTCTTCCTTAGAAAATCCAACCATTTTCTTGTCGTCTATTGAGTTTGAGTTACTCTCTTGAAATCACTAATCCTAGAAGAACAATGCAACTTTCTTGTTCGGAAATTCATTTGTAGTGTGCAAAATGGGGCAGTAACCCCTTAAATTAGGATAACTTCATTTGGTACAAGCTACAATTGGAAGTACTACATAGTCTCATGAAAAGCACATTCAAATGCCATAATATGTTCAAAAAATATATTCAGAGAGAGAGTGTGTGATGTTAAAGGACTGACATTCTATTTTGAAATCCCTGCCCTAATTGAAATTTGTGGAAATTTGCTATTTTAGAAAACGACTGCTAGCAATATAAAACAGGTAGATTAAATTTCTTAACGGTGGAGTTATAAGATTCTAGACCTGATAAAGGAGCATTATGGAATGCCATGAAAGAACTAAATCCATTGCAAACAGTGACAGCAGCACCATCATGAAAAAATGCACAATTTGGTTGTGCTTCTCCATTTCTTGAGCAAAGCCATGATGTGAATTTTGAGGTGTTGATCTTGACTTTTGCTCCGGCTTTTCGCAGCTTTT
Source organism: Lagerstroemia fauriei (assembly GCA_025802135.1). NCBI lineage: Eukaryota > Viridiplantae > Streptophyta > Magnoliopsida > Myrtales > Lythraceae > Lagerstroemia > Lagerstroemia fauriei. The sequence continues at coordinate 4,346 of JAOYND010082800.1, read as the reverse complement.
GTACTCAATCTGGATGTCCATATCCATTCATTGTCAAATAAGTTCATTGATTGGCTGTAGACTTTTTTTGTTTATTCGCTGTTGCATTCACATCTTCTTTAGATTCTATTAGCAGCCTTTGTAGTTTCTCGAGTTTGTGGCAATTTTTGTTGGAAAAACCAATTCTGTGAGCATACTGGATTGTCTGTTTGGTATGTAATTCTTTCATATAAAGATTGTAATTCTTCTTTGGAGATTATGGTTTTTGTGTTCATATGAATTTGTCAAGAAAACCAAACATGTGCAGATATTCACATCCCAACCTTTCAATAGTCATAGTTTGTGCGAACAACGCAACCCTTTGATGTATAAACCAAACTGGAGAATTTGAAACAACCAATATTCAATCGGGACCAATTAGTATTACATCGGGACCTAACGATTTTTTCATAATTTGTAGTTCGTTGGACGAGAGAAAAAGAGGAAAAAACCTTTAGCAACGAAAAACAGAGCTTGAAGTCGCGGGACGATCGGAGAATTGCACAGCTCTTCCTCCATTTCTGCCATGCTTGAGTCCCGAGCATTGAGGTAGTCCTAGCCACGGTTCAGGAACCGAGAGCCATGGATCCGGCCCTAAACCTTCCTTTGGACGGTTCAAGGGCAGTTCGGAACCAGACGGTTCCAATTCGAAACCACGGTTCCGTCCAGTTCCGAACTATTCGATTCGATTTTTATTAAAATTAAATTTAATATGCACAATTTTAAAATATATAATTAAAAATTAAGAGAACAGTATCCTCTCGAGGTTTAGAAGAATCAAAGTATAAGTAGTTCTCTTATTTGATCATGTATTTTTAGAATAAAAAAAATAATTTTTATCATTTTTTTTTAAAATATTAATTGTTAAAGAAAGGAAAAAAAAGAAAGAAAATGTGCTGTCAGGAGGTGGCAAGCATGGGGTGTGGGGAGGGAGAGGAGTAAGCCTGCCAAGTGCCATGTGGCAGGCAGGGAAAGGGGGAAGGTGTGGGGCGGGTTGGGCCTGTGGCCTGCCATGTAGAGTAGTTGGGGGAAATTCAATTTTTTTTTTACTTTCCTGTCGATTCCGGTTTCTGAGGCCGGATGAACTGGCCCTGAACCTTAGACCTCACGGTTCGGGTCGGTTCCAGCCCGGTTCTAGTTTTGACCGGTTCCGGGCAGGTTCAGGGCCGGTTCCGGGCCCAAACCGGCCCGTGGCCAGGACTAAATTGAGGTCGCCATCCTCCTCGATCGAGCCTATCCATTCCGGCCATGACGGTGGTAGGTAACCCGGAGTTCCGGCAGTCCTTCCATGTCTCCTCCAAACCTCCTCTCCACCTCCTGAGACCCATAGCCCCGGGCTTCATCCCGTCCATCCCGAGTTCGGGCTTCCATCCCTGCCTCACCGAATTCTATTCTTAGTCACCGGCTCAACCCAGCTCCGAATCGTCACTGAGCCACGCTGCTGGAGCCCTTCCTCCCATGCCATCCAGCTTTCCTCCAAGAACCTTTGTCCTGTTGTACCCACAGAGCAAACCTCCCAACTGAGCTTCTTCCTCCACCTTGAAGCGGTCTTCAACCTATTCTCCTTCACTTCACAGCCGCCCTTCAGCTCCGCACGCTCACCGCGATTCACGCTGCTCTCTACCACTCATCCCAGTAGACATCGCTATTCCCGAACCTCTAATGGTAAGTAAGGTAACGTTCGAGATCCCCTTTGATTGCTTTGAGCAAAGAAATGAATTTTGAGCCATAGAAAATTATTGAGATGCTTGATTGGGTTCGTTCGGAGATTGTTTTGATGATGGTATACTTTGGGTGATCGTAGAGATGGGTATTAGTAGCTGATTGTTGAGCAAAGCTACTGATTGTCCTGATGTTGGTGGTCTGAGTCGGTGATTATTCGATGTTTTCTGGGCTGATTGAATTTGATCGGTCTGCTAATCGTGTTGAGGCTGAATATATTCAATAATGGTCATTAATGTTACGGTTTGTGTTGATTGTTTGCTTCTGCGACTTAGCTGGGTGATTTGAGTACTTGAAGGTATTATTTGAGCTGATTTATGTGGTTGTGTTGAGGGTAATTGGTGTATTGATTTGTGAAAAAAGATTCAGCTGTGTTAGTGATCCTTTTTTCCGCCATGATTCCTAATGTCTAAAATATCCAACTTTACTTGTGTGGTTGGCAGCCCCTTTACTTAGTGTTTTCTCTTGATTACAATGACATTTTTTAGGGAAATTGCTGTCAAATATTCCTAGTTGCAGTTGCTTCTTGTTTGGCATTTCCCTTGTTTTCAATGACATTCTCGATATAAAATGAAGCGGTCAAGTGTTCTTGGTTGCAGCTGCTTCTTTCCTTGGTATTTCCTCACATTCCCAACGATACTTTTGATAGATATGGGGCTGTTTGGTGTTAATAATTGCAGCAGCTCCTTGCGGGCTGTTTTCCCAAGATTCTTATGACATTTTTGATAAAAATGAGGCTGCTTAAAGTCCACAGTTGCAGCAGCCCCTTTGCTTGATGATTTCTCACGATATCGATCCCGTGCTCCTATGAGAATAGGGCCATCTGTTGCCCATTGTTGCAGCAGCTCTTTGCTCTGTTTTTCCTTTATTTTAATGATGGTTTGTGATAGGAAACATGGCTGCATAGAGTTTATGGTTGCAGCGGCAATTTGCTTGATGATTTCTCCTGTTTTCAATATTGTTAGAGCCCTAGTTTTGTTCGCCATTTGCTGCAGAATTTTTGGTGTTTTGACACTGGGTTTTAAGGTGTTCTTTAGCACTTAGTTTCGAGTTTGATGGCTGTCCAACGTTGCTGCAGCTTGGTGGTCATTTAATGCTTGTTTCTTGCCGTTTGTCTGGCCTCCTAGCCCGAGTTTTAAGCCTATCAGCTCCTGCTACATTTGTGGTCATTTGGTGTTGGTTTTCGGTTTATTTTAATCTTTAAACTTTGGGTTTCAGCTTATTATTGTTGCATCTTGATAGCTATTCCACACCTTTTTTTGTCTATCTTTCTATCTCTGATTTCAATTCTTAGACCCATTATTTATTGATTTTGATTGTGGATAAATTGCTCGGTACTTTCTTGATCGATGGGCGTGTAGTTTAATTGCATCTTTTCTGATTTAGGCCGGGAGTGGGAATATCTTTGTATATGAGCGAATATTGTAAAGGGGCTGATAGCATGAGAGAAAGTGGTGATGACTACACGTAATCACAATTATAATGGAACCCTTTACTTTTCTGCACTTAGTTTTGGAAGTGTAGTATCATGTTAGGGCACGTGGTCTTGATTATCAATATTTATTTTGGGCCATCGATTCGAACCTTGAATAGGGTAACAATTGGCGAATTAAAATGTGCAAATAAACTAATAACCTAAATATAAGGATAGGTACCGATCTCGGGGGTGTCAATTGGCTTGAGAGCCTTTCGAGCGTAACAAGACCCCAAACTCAAACTTTAGTTCAAGACCAATAAATACAAACCTAGGTAATTAGAATCATGCTCCTCTTGGTAAATAATAGGTTTCTAATCGACCTTAAGACTAGTCTTTAAACGATTAGTGGCGACTCCAATTCCAAACACGATTAAAGTCCCAAGTTAGGGCTCGTGCACACCTATAACTCCTGGGGCTACCCAACTCAGAAATTTTCAGGTCTGCGAGTCAGAGCCATCAAAAACATTAGAGAGATCAATTTCTAACTAGGTCGATCCAGTTAAGTCAAATTCAGTCGGTATTTTTTGCATTTATATTACACCTATCGACTTCCTTTATGGCGGAGAAAAGATTTGAAGAATAACATATGTCATTAATTAATATCTTATATTTTTGCTTGCTTTCAACTTTCAAGATTACAGGTTTGCTGGTCGTTGCAGAATAGTCAAAATCCCTCTTCTGCCCGTCCCACGCTCCTATCCCTCTCAAAAAACACAGGCCAAAATCAAAGATGTCGAGATGTGCTCGTAGACAGATGCAACAGAGCTCTGTATCCGCCGTCCGTTGGCTGTCCACTGCCGGCCTTAATAGTAAGTACCTGACTGAGTCGCATTCATACACTGTGACGCCACCCATCAAGCCATGGCCCCAGCGCCTATACCCGAAGCGGCTTGTCTCGATGGTCAGCCGCCAGCAAAACCTCGACCTTGCCCTGCAAATTTTCGAATACGCTGGCAAATACCATCCCGGAGGCTTCTCCCACAACTACAACACCTACCTCGCCATAGTACAGCGCCTGTCGCGGGCCCGTGCTTTTGGGCCCATGGAATCCCTCCTCACTGAGCTCAGGCTCTCCGGCCTCAAGTGCGGGGAGAGCATCTTCATCTTCGTTATACGCAGCTATGGCCTT
>JAOYND010082799.1:0-33456 GCA_025802135.1 Lagerstroemia fauriei | reverse complement strand
ACTCTCTGAATCTCTAGACAGTAGAATGGAGGAATTTGGCTAGGAACAGATGAAGAGCAAACCCCACCGTGAAATCTAATAATCATAAACGAGAGATGAGGGATCGCGGAAAGATCGGATCTTTCAAAATGTATATACACTGACCCGAGTAACTCAACTGACAAATCTACGTTACACCGCCAGCAATGACCGCAGAAATCGAATCCAACGGTAGAATTACTCCAATTTTCAGATCTAAACAAAGGGAAACAGAATCCGGTGTTGGAAACTGTAACGCAGCGGATGGTCAATTTTTGAAAATTTTTCATTCAAATCCCAAGGTCACTTCGAGATAATTTAGAATTCATATAATTAATAAGGGTGTTTAGAATCATACCTATAAGGACTCTGACTTGGTCATTATATTATAATCCTTGAGTTGACGTTGTTCGATCCCGCCCACATGAACTGATTTTTCTTATCATGAACCTAGGATCAATCTTTTCGATAGATGCACACGTGCACGCCCTCCATGGTATCCACGTCAAGTTCCTCGTAAAAATTGAGAAACTTTTTCTCAATACAGTAACACTAAAAGTTAGTATATTTTCTGATAATATTTTTGGACGCTCGGTAAAGACTTTTTCCCACGGCTAGAATAAAAGAGTCTATTTCTTTCACTCACTTTCTGCAAATAAATCTAATCAAACAACGTAAACCACCAATATATATATATATATATATATAATTTACCACCTTTCATACGTACTAACAGGCACCTACTCATTGCACTCTTTGATTATTTTATTTATATTGATATATTATTGTCCTTTTGCTTTAATGATTGAATTACAATTCATATCTCACATATGTAAATTAAAATACACATAACCGAATCTCATTTGACAAAAAATTGTGTACGTATAACTAAGAATATTTATTCATTGGATTTCACAAATCAAATTGAATATTTAGTTCCGTAATAATCTTATCTAATAAGGACTGTGACCGTCATGGACTTAATTTAAATATATTAAATTTTGGTTACGAGTAAACTTGTATTGTGTGTGACCCATTGGGTTCCACACTAAAACAGCAGTAGTCTCAATAATTATATTCTAATTAATCTCATTAAACACTTTAATAAGATAATTCGATTAACTCTTAATCGGATAGATCCACAAGTTAAGATTGATGTCTAACAACATGTCCCGACTACCCAGACAGTGAGGATTTCAATATAAAGGATCGAACAACCTTCTGTGGTTAGTTACCGTATAATAGGGTGTGGATAAATGTCAAACCCCAATACTTATTCATATGTTTCCAATTCTTAAGTAATGACTCAATTATGAAACATCGAAAACTCCTTTCCAATTTTCATTCTACTCTGATCAGAAATTTCTCAAGTCAATACTAAGTAGAATACATAGGACATTCTATCCTACCATTAAGAGTAACTGATTCCTTATTAATTACTCACATCCTCCATAAAAGTCTCATTGGGTTTAGAATACCCTACGCACATCTCAAAGAGTCATGCTACGAAATAGACCAAAACCACAATTTAACAATTACAAAATACTATGGTAATCTCAGGTCTAAGGATTATTTACTCCTACTCTCACCGAAGATTAGCCTATTGACATTTATTTCAGAATCCATTAGGCCATCCTCTAGCAATTCAGTTCAGTGAACTCATTCCATAATGAGCATATATACTCTTACATTAGTTACTATTCACAAGTAACTGTGAGATCAGTTACTCTCTACTTTAGAACATGTAATGAGTATGCTAGTCTTATCAGGTCACTGATATCCTACTTAGTAATCCTATGACTAGGAACGTTCTTAAATTAAAGTTTCTGAGATTTTAGTTGTACTGGTATGATCTCATCTTAACCCTAAAGTCAACATCAATTTATGGGTTTCCTTAAAAAAATAAATATTCATAGCACATGATGAATAATAAATACCTCAAATTATATTTCATGAATAAAGATAGAACCAATTATATCACATGTGATTGGATTTAGAGCACTATCCCTAACATCTGGTAGATGCGAACAACTCCAAGAACAGCTATATCATAACTGGAGAGTCGTATTACACACACATCATCACAATTGCGGCCATTTCCCTAAGTTGCTCCCCGCAGATCTCAACTCAAGTAGCTATAATGAGAGCAGCAAAAGTCTTTCGGATCTGAAACTGTAGAAATAATATAATAAAATAATCTTGATGCCCACAATTAAAGGATGAAAATATAAGTAGAGATGATTTTATTTATTTCTTTAGACACGGAGTCGTGCTAAAAATGAATATAAAAATATATTGGCTTGAAAAGAAAGACAATCAATTATCTACATGAACAGTCCACTGGCAACATAAGTAGCGATATATTGATTTGAAAACAAAGACAATACACTATTTGCACATGTAGTCTACTACCAACATAAGCAGCGAATATAAATAAACAATAATTGAATAAAAGGAATGCACTTGAAAATGTTACTGATCATCAAGGTCTGTAGTAGTCACAGTTTCCTTAAGACAAATTCGCCCCCTCTCGGTCGTGCTGAGGATACGTGGACGTCAGTCTCTCAGGATACAACGACAACAGAGCTATAAGTAGCACCGAGCTTGAAGCTTCAAGGCAAACTGAATAGATCTGAATGCTATTTGAAAACTATGCACGAAAACCACAGAGAGAGTTTGGGTTTTCAGTTAGAAAACTATATATTCAACTTTGAGTAAAAGGCTCAATTTATAGAGGTCTATCATTTAATGGCAATTAATAATGTCAGTCACATTGCTTTAATACGACTGTTATAGTATAAATTTGACAGTTACACTATATTAATACGTCAGTTATAGTATTAATTAAGCGGTTACACTACTTAATACGGCCGTTACAATATTAATTCGGCAGATACACTGCAATAATACGACTGTTGCAATATTACTTCGACCCTTACACTTGAATTAATACGGCTGTTACCGTATTAATATGATCGTTACAATTGAGTTAATACAGTCGTTTAAATATTAATCACATTTGATTAATTCGAAGTAATACGATTGTTATGCTAGCTTAATTAATTTCCTTGAGAAACAATTTCTCGTTCACAACTTAGTTGTCATTTTCCAACAATCCCCCACATGAATGGAAATTATTTTGTTTTGACTCTATGATAGTGTTCACCATATGAATCCTGCATAGGATAGGTAGATGTCTCTACCTTTGAACCTTCCCTTGTTAAGATATACTTACTTTACTAGCTATCCCGTAGACATGATGTCCTTGAACTATCCTGCTTTCTTGTGTAAAGGATTATATACCTCACACAGGAGCCCACTACACTTCTATTCAGTTCTCATGGTTGTGTTCGTTTGGCCATGGACACTATCATGATTTTGTGGGAGTTTCTAAAGAATTAGAGCTAAATTCTCCTTTGAAACAGCCCCACTTCTCTCTCACATAGGTGATTTATAAATTCAAGAGTATTATGCTTACTCATTTATAAATCATTAAAGCATCTAAATGCTAACCTCATTCATATAATACCAGTTTTTCTTGTCAAGGAACAGATTGAAGAATAATCCCCACAGTGACTTCATCAAGTCTTATGAGGAGGTTGCCCCTTTGAATCTAGATCTTGGGATCTCAAGTCAACAAGGTTAGGTTTTCCTTCATGAAACCTTTCCTTTCATGGACTTAAGTCTCATTTCTTTTGACATTTTCTCAACTAGTTCTCTGTTTAACCGTATGGTTAGCAGATCCACCAAATTATCCTTTGACTTCACATAGTCAACAGTGATAATTCCAATTGAGAGTAATTGTTTAATAGTATTATGTCTATGGTATTTATGTCTAGACTCACCATTATACATTTGACTTCGTGCCATTCCAATAGCTGACTGATTGTCACAATGAATGCATATTGGCAGCACCAGCTTTTCACATTTCAGGATATCCTCAAGAAAATGGCGTAGCCATTCAGCCTCTTCGCCACATTTATCTAAGGCGATAAAGTCAGACTCCATTTTGGATCGAATTATCACTATTTGCTTTGAGGAATTCCATGATACAACCGCTCCTGCTAACGTGAACACATATCCACTCGTAGATTTTGAGTCTTTTATATCAGATATCTAGTTTGCATCATTGTACCCTTCAAGTACGGCTGGGCTGGGGATATTTTATTTTCGCTGGCCATTTTGATTTTCCCGGACCCCTCCTATTTTCCCTGCAATCAGATTGCAGGTGGAGAGGCGAGGGAAGTGTGATTGATTGCTGGAAAGTGAGAATCCCAACTAGAATATCCAAACATATCAAAGATGGTATAACAAATCCAAATTTTGATGTAAAGTTCATTCTTAACATCAAACCAAACATACCCTGAGGAAATTGGGGAATAAGTTATGGGAGGGATATGGATGTAATTTTGAAAAAAAAATCAGAAAACTTCTTACAAATTCTTGCTAACTTTTAAAAGTGTTATAACATAGTATTAGTTATAAATGTGCCTCTTTATTTGGTCTTATTTAAATTTTCAGCTCTTGGCATAATGGTGACAAAGAGTAAAAATGATTTAAGCAACATTGTCCCATGTCCATAATAAAACTATAAACACCCAGCCCTCTTAAAATTGAATCCCAAATCGAGAAATCTTAATTAGTGAAATCTCAATTTTTCGATTCTCAATCGTAACCACGGTAGCTGTCGTCTTTTCGGAGAAGGCATGGAGTCTGAGCACCAGGACCCATCCCCCTACTATTCATGCTCGCCATTTTTTTTCCTTTTTCTTTTTATTAATTTTAATAATAAAATAATATAATGTCCCTCTTAAATTTTTATTTTAAAATAGTTAACACCAATAAAATTATATTGATATATTTTATGAATTATTTAATTATTTTTAAAAACCTGGTTGAATCCATCAAACCTTGATTGAACTCATAAGCCCATGACATATGAGTTGTCTGGTTCAATGACCAATCGATAAATTATACCCAGAGTCAACCATGAAAGAATAGGAGTTTTTGACCAAAATAGTCTTCTATTCAAAAATATTTTTCCAACTAATCTTCTCCAAAAATTATTTTCCATTCTAGTCTTTAAAGTGTTGACGTGTCAAAGATTTCATTTAATTTATCACTTGTCTTCCAACTCATTCCTAAACATTTTGATGTGGCATCCTACTCGCTTATTTTTTTTTAATCTTCCCTTATAGTTTTTTATAATCGATTTTAAATTTTTACTCTTAAACTTTGATTCTATCACTTATATTATTTTCATTTTGATACTTTACAGATTTTTGCTGGGTACCAATGCTACTTTGGAGAATGAAAGATATTGTAAGGTGTTTCATGAAAGATTGGGATATTTTACATGTTGGGTTTTTTGAAAATTAATGTGCTACTTTCTTTATCTTGTTAACAGTAATGGATTACTGTAATTGTTTGAGATAGCTGATGAACTACTGTAATGTTACTAGAAGTCCTTTTTTCCTTCTTGAAAGAATGAATAGCTGATAGTAAAAAATTTTGATGGAGAAGATCAAAGTTAAAAAGGACGGTTAAAGAAATAAAGAAATATGAATTGGAATGAGATGGATGGCACATAAGATCTTTTAGAAGTGAGTTGGAAGACATATAAGATATTAATTGGGAATATTGCCACATGAGCATTAAGAAGACTAGATTGGAAAATAAGTTTTTTGGGAAGACTAGTTATCACGATCGCAACTAAAAAATATCCAGCTTACAGCTCCGCTGAGTGAGTTAGTTACAGCCTTTTAGCTAAACACGGTGGTAAGAAACTCTATAACATGAAGTGATGAATAAATGAGCTTAACAATCATTTTTGAGCTCTATCTCTACTTCTCGTCACTATGATCTATTTTCTGCTCTCTCTGTACTAGCGGACTCTGTTTTATCTTTCTTCGTCCTTTCTTCTTTTTCTTCGTGATATGGTATCAGAGCATTGAAGCTCACGTTGCTATAAGATCTTCATCAAATGGCAACAAGAGGAAATCAGAATCAGAGTGAGAACAACAATCGATTGCCAGTTTTTGGTACATATGCTGTTGCTGCTACTGCAGAATCGCCAACACAAAGTGATAATGTGCATAGTCCATTTTTTTTCTTGATAATGGAGATCATCCAGGTCTCGTTTTAGTATCATATGTTCTCATAGGATCCAATTATAACACATGGAGCCGGGCCATGAGCATGGCACTCAATGCCAAAAACAAGTTAAGTTTCGTCGATGGATCGCTGGAGCAGCCACCTTCGACCGATGCAAATGCAAATGCCCGGTCAAGGTGCAATAGCATGGTGATTTTGGATTCTAAATGTTGTTTCAAAGGAAATAGCCGATAGCTTATTGTATCTAGACACGGCTCGATTAGTGTGGACGGATCTGGAGGATCGTTTTCTACAGAGTAACGCACCACGTATTTTCAGCTGAAGCAGCAGCTGAACACTCTCTCTCAAGGATCACTGGATGTGAATACTTACTTTACTAAATTGAAGATACTGTTGGATGAACCGCGGAATTACCAGCCAATACCAATCTATGAGTGTGAAGGAATGAAAACGTGGATGAATCATCAGCAGGTTGAGTATGTCATGCAATTCCTCAAGGGATTAAACAAATCATATGCAGGTGTAAGAGCACAAATCTTGATGATTGATCCTCTTCCTTCTATGTCAAAGGCTTTTAATCTTGTTATACAGGAGGAGAGGCAGCAAACCATTGGATCGATGGGAGATTCGATGGCCTTTTCACTATCTTCAGAATTCAGAGCTAACACCTGCAATGGCAGCACTCACTCTAGCTGGAAAAGGTCATAAGGAAAGACCTCTCTATTCACATTGTGGATTGACAGGGCATAAAATGGACAAGTGCTATAAATTGCATGGTTATCCTCCTGGTTTCTAATCCGGATCTAGACAAACTCAGAATTCAATCCAATAGTCATTGTTAATGCAACAGAAAGGGAACTACAGAGGATACACAGCAACAAATGCAGCGCAGTGCCTTTGCCTTCGGGAACTCTTACAGGTGACCAATTGCAATAGTTGATTGCCTTCCTTAGCTTGTAGTTACGCACTCATACTCAAAACGTAGCAGAAAACTCAACAGTTAAATCACCAGAACCCATCGTATCTCATGTCCAAGGTATTTTTCCTTTAACATTTCAAAATAATCTCTCTCATCAAACCTCCTGGATAACTGGTTAAGGAGCAACTCATCAATTGTGTTCAAATTCAGCACAATTCTGACAATTGCCGACTATCTCTCCAATCTCGATTACTCTTCCTAATGGAGAACTGGTCTAGGTCACTCAAAAAGGCTCACTTCAGCTAACTGAGTCTTTACTGCTACAAGAAAATCTATATGCTCCTTCCTTCAATTTCAATCTGCTCAGTATCAACTCTCTGACTTCTCTATTAAACTGAATAGTAACTTTTACATCTACTTCTTGTGTCATATAGGACCTGGCTTGGGATTGGATGATTGGGAGGGGTAAAGTGAACAACAACCTTTACTTACTCGACCAGAAACCATCATCACATTCCTCAGTTTCTACCTTAGTCTCTATGGCTGTTGCATCTTCTAAATACAAAACTTGGCACTTACAATTGGGACATCCTTCTTCTACCAAGCTTACTATTCTGCACAAACAGCACTCCATTCCCAACAAAACATCATTTCCAGAACATTGCGATGTCTGTCACAAAGCAAAGCAATGACAGTTGCCTTTTGATTTGAAAAATCATCTAGCAGATCATCCTTTCGATATGATTCATATAGATACATGGGGACCTTTTTCAATTCCTACAGTTTATGGACATCGATATTTCTTCACCATTGTTGATGATTGTTCTCGTGTAGTATGAGTTTACCTACTTCATGCGAAATCTTATGTCATTTCCATTCTACCCAACTTTTATAATCTCATGCCAAGCCAAAATCAAGGCGGTACATTCTAATAATGCACCAGAACTGAACTTCACTAATTCCTTTAATTTAAAAGGCATTTTGGCTTATCATTCTTGTGCGAGAACACCTCAACAAAATTTAATGGTGGACAGAAAATATCAACATATTCTCAATGTGGAAAGAGCTAATTTTTCAATCAAATGTGCCTCTAGAATACAAGGGAGATTGCATTCTGACTTCTGTTTATTTAATCAACAGAACTCCCTCTCCTTTGCTTTCGAATAAGACTCATTTTGAAATTCTGAATGCCAAAGCACCTTCCTATAACCATTTGAGTGTTTTTGGTTGTCTTTGTTATAGCTCCATTCCTCTTAGTCATTGTCCAAGCTCAGTCCCTGAGCCAGGCCTGTGTTTTCCTTAGATACCCCACTGGTTACAAGGGCTATAAGCTGCTAGATCTTGAAAGTAATCAGGTGCACATTTCTCGGCATGTGCAGTTTCATGAAAATATATTTCCTTTTTTCTTACAAATCAAAATGCTGATGTTTCTGTTGACTTCTTTCAAGATCGAGTTCTCCCTCTCCCTTTTTCTGTTTGTTGATCAGAGAGTTTCTTCTCCATGTCAATCCTTTGTTATGGATTCGAGTGAATCAGTTCGACCACAAAAGGCTCACCAAGCCCCCTTCGTACTCATCTGATTATCACTGCTACTTACTTCATTTGCCCCTTTCTGCTTCCTCTTTATCTTGTATAGCACATCCCATTGCAAATTTTGTGTCTTATGACAAGTTATTTGAACCATATAAGCATTTCATCTTGAACATATCTTCCTCTATTGAACCTAAATATTTTTCACAAGCTGTTAAGTCCAAGTTGTGGCAAGATGCTATGGATGCTAAACTGCAGGTTTTGGAATTCAATAAAACTTGCTAAGTTGTGTCACTTCCAGAGGGAAAGAAGGCAGTGAGCTGCAAATGGGTTTATAAGATTAAACATCGAGCAGATGGTATAGTCAAGAGGTATAAAGCTCGTTTGGTGGCCAAAGGTTAAACTCAGTGAGAAGGGATCGACTTCTTGGATACTTTCTCCCCTGTGGCCAAATTGGTCACATTGAAGGTCGTGCTTGCCTTGGCTGCTATCACAGGGTGGAGTCTATCACAGCTCAATGTCTCGAATGCTTTCTTACACGAAGAGGTTTATATGTCCTTACCAGAGGGATACGGTACAGGACAGGGGGAGTGTACGTCACCTAATCTAGTGTGTAAACTCTATAAGTCTATAAATGGTCTAAGAAAGCATCGAGACATTGGTTTGATAAATTCTCCACTTCACTTCAATCAGAAGGGTTCAGACAATCACAAGCTGATCATTCCTTGTTCATAAAAAGTTCCTCTAGTTCTTTCGTAGCTGTTTTGGTTTATGTTGATGACATAATGATTGCTAGTGATGATCAAACTGTAGTGGATTCAATGACAGCTGCATTTAACAAGAAGTTTAAGATGCGAGACCTTAGTCCATTAGGGCATTTCTTGGGGTTGGAAGTTGCTCGAACAACAGCATGCATTGCTATATGCCAACAAAAGTATGCGATGGAGCTGTTAGAAGAAATAGGTTATTTGGGTTGCAAACCAACCTCGACACCAATGAAACCAAACAATATGATCAGCGAGAGTACCGGTGAATTGCTTTCAGATCCCACAGAATATAGAAGGTTAATTGGCAAATTGATTACTTGACAATTACAAGACCATATCTAAGTTACTCAGTAAATAGATTGAGTCGGTATTTGTTAGGACCACGAGATATTCATATGCTTGCAGCGGAAAGAATTCTGGAGTACATCAAGAGATCTCCAGGACAAGGACTTTTCTTTGCTTCCATTTCGATGCTGCGGATGAAATCTTTTGCTGATGTAGACTGGGGTGCATGTCTTGACACTCCCAGATCAGTGAGTGGATTTTGTGTGTTTCTTGGATCTTCTTTGGTCTCGTGGAAATCAAAGGAACAATGAGTCGTGTCCAAATCATCTGTAGAAGCTAAATATAGATCATGGCAGCTGCGACTTGTGATCTGTTATGGTTGCAGGCACTCTTGAAGGACATAGAAATAAAACTTGAAGGACCAGCACTTCTTTATTGTGACAACCAAGCAGCTTTATACATTGCTACAAATCAATTTTATCATGAAAGGACTAAGCACATAGAGATGGATTGCCATTTTGTATGGGAGAACATACAAAATAGAACACTCAAAACAATGTTTGTTTCAAGCAAGAATCAATTGTCGGATGTCTTTACAAAACCCTTCATCCAGCACAGTTTCATTCAATTCTAAGCAAGATGGGAATCTGTGATTTGTATAGCCCATCTTGAGGGGGAGTATCACGAGAGCAGCTCAAAAATATCTAGCTTACAGCTCAGTTGAGTGAGTTAGTTTCAGCCTTTTAGCTAAACACAGTTGTAAGAAACTCTATAAATACATGAAGTGATGAATAAATGAGCTGAGCAATCATTTTTTAGCTCTATCTCTGCTTCTCGTCAATATGCTCTGTTTTTTGCTTCTCTCTCTGCCAGCATACTCTGTTCTACCTTTCATCTTCCTTTCTTCTTTTTCTTCGTGATACTAGTTTAGGAATTAGCTTAAAAAAGAATACTATTTTAGTCGTAAGATCAAAAAATAGTGGGAAACCTCTCGCTGGGGTGAGAGCATTTTCTCTCTTTAGACAGAGGGAGGAAGACTGATAGGTATCGAAGATCTAATGCCTAAGGAGCTGACTTTTCAGTGGTCCCTTGAGAGTTGACTTCAGAGAGGGAATATACCGACAAGGTTGAACACAGATTTTCCAGATCTGGGCTTCCCTTTTTTTTTGTATCCTTGAATACTAATACGTTGAAAATGGTAGTTCAGTTGATTTGCTTGATTAGCATATAATAATATTTTATGTTTTTAATAGCATTCGAAGATATTTATGATACGTAGTATGAATTATTTACTAGTGTTGATTTAAAAATCTGACCTATTAATGGGATCCGACAATTTGTTCAAACATCTAAAAGTCTATACTATTTTTCTAAAATTGAAAGAAATCTAAGAATTGTTGTTTGTGAATAGGAAAAAGAAGAAAGAACTCGAAGCAAAGCAAGGGGTCAAATGTATTGCTTGCTCGTACATATTAATACCGGGCTATAAATGGAAACTAAATAGGTAACCTGGTTTGCATTATTGGTATCCAGAGTAGGACATTGACTAGTCTGAATCGTTAAAAGGTAAAATTTGCCTAAGATGAATTTCTCTTATTCATAACACTCGAAACCGAGATTTTACTCAATAGTTTATTTGGATGGAGGGATTTGGGAGGATTATACAATTCTTTGTTTAGTATATTATTTAGGATGGGTTTGAAATGATTTCTTATCCCTCTAAATTGCTAAAAACCTCAATTTTTTCCTTCCTCCAATTTGGGAATTGAGAGGGATAATGAGAGATTAGAACATTTAAAACAAAAATATCCCCATTATGAAAGTGTTCGTTTACATTGCAAATAATAGAATAGTCTTTAATTTATAATCCTTGAATAACCATTTTCCTAATAATAATATCCAAATAAATTATTTAAAAATATAATTTTTCCCTTGGAACACCTCACCTCCCCTTGCCTTCATAACGAGAAAGTTTTCAGTGAAACAGTTATACCACTTTGTTAATG
Source organism: Lagerstroemia fauriei (assembly GCA_025802135.1). Lineage (NCBI taxonomy): Eukaryota > Viridiplantae > Streptophyta > Magnoliopsida > Myrtales > Lythraceae > Lagerstroemia > Lagerstroemia fauriei. The sequence goes on along the minus strand of JAOYND010082799.1, from coordinate 21,817 downwards.
ATAATGTGGTATATCCATCCAATTAGAACTTGACATGTAATCAATAATTATACATATATAATTAATAAATTCTAAACTTCCTTAAAAAATATATAAAAATTCTAACAAATGAGGAATTCTATTTTTTTGTCAGAAAACGAGCAAAGCATCTTATTCACAGAATCTCAGCAATTACAGAGTCATTTACATTGCTCACACACACCTCGGCTATATCGGCCCCTAACAGTATACTCAAAGAGGTAGGGATATCCTCAACCCAATTCCTTGGGCTACACCTCTCCTTGTACCAATGTGCTACACAGTCAGCACATTTGTTCGCGTTTAGTCTAACCAATCGAAACGACACCAAGTCAAAGCTCCTCTTTATACACCTGATATCAACCATAAAAGGTACAAGTTGCCATCCCGCAACGTTCTTATCATTCAATACCTCCTGAAACACCACCTCAGAATCAGTCTCTATAACAACTTTCCTCCACTTCTTCCTGGATGCAAATTTAAGGCCCTCAAGAACAGCTGCAGCTTCAATCACTTTAGTAGAAAGGCCTTTCATACTTCCACCCCAACCTCCTACTATTGAACCATACACGTCTCTTGCAATAACCAAATATCCTACATTCCCTGAGTGTTTATCAAAAGCCCCATCGCAATTCAACTTAATGACACCCTACTCTAGGGGTTTCCACTTATCTGGAATCTCATTATGATGCTCTCGGCTCTCCATAGCGCCCCTCTGTTCTTCATCACCTACAGCCAGCAAAAACTCAGATATAGCATTCTTAGTCTTGCTTATTACCAATGGGACACTAGGATCACCCTTTTCAAACACAGCTCTGTAATGCTCCTTCCATATCTACCACATTACAAAGCTAACATTAGTTAAGAGATCTTTCTTCCTTAGACCTCTACTCAATGACCTCTGCAAAATTCCTGACAACCAATTACCCAAGTTGCTCAACCCCACATTATTTATTCTCAAACCCAAAAAACTCAAACCACACATAAACAGTCCACTGACACACCAACAACGCATGCTCTATAGTCTCCACTTCCCCATGGAACCTGCACTGTGGATCGCCTCCGATGCGCCTTCTGAACAATGTATCACCAACTGCAATATTATTTGATACAACACGCCATATAAAAGCACGAATCTTCTGAGTGCAATTGATTTTCCATATCTTGTTCCAGGTCTGGTGAATAACTCCGGTGGAAGAAGAAGCCACCGAGCTGGCATTCAGAGCGTATGTTGAGCGAACTATCAACTGTCCATGTTTCTCATAAGGCCACATAACCCTATCTTCTCCTTTTCCACTAGATAAAGGAATGCATTCGATCAAATGTTTATCCTCCTCCTGGATAGCACCCTCTATAGTTGACAAACGCCAAGTCTTAGTGGCATGCTCAATGATATTGCACACCCGAAGATTAGGGTCAACACTACTTCGGCTCACGGGATGTGCCAAAAACTCTTTGGCATTTGGGATCCATGGATCCTTCCACACTCTTATCCTACCCCCATCTCCCACCTCCCATAACATACCTTTCTTCATCCACTCCCTGCCTTCAAGGATACTAGCCCATCACCAGGAGGCATGTGAACCTTTCCTTACATCCAGAAACTCATTTCTTGGAAATAAAGTCCTTTCATCACCTAGCCCAAAGAGAAAGCAGTTCCTGCAACAATTTCCATGCCATTTTTGCCAAAAGAGCCATATAAAACTCCTCCATATCCTTAAAACTCATTCCCCCAGCACCTTTAGGCTCAGTAAGCTAATGCCATTTCACCCAGTGGAAACTCTGTTTTTTATCTTGCTTCCCCCACCAAAACTGTGCAATCATAGAGTTTACACTCACACACCAGCTTTTTGGCAGCTTAAAGCAACTCATAAAATAGTTTGGAATTGCTACAATTAATGACTTTATGAGTGTCTCCCTCCCAGCATAAGAGAGCTGCTTATTCCTCCAGCTTTGAATCTTCCGGCAAATCCTTTCTTTTAGAAATCCCAGGGCCCTAACCTTTGACCTCCCCCATATCACTGGTATCCCCAAATATTTGCTAGGTTCAGCATTGCCACTAATACCAAGAGACCCACAAACATCGAGCTTAACTTCACTGGGGGTATTGTTTCTAAATATGACAGAAGATTTCTGAAAATTTACTGCCTGACCTGTGGCCCCACAATAAACCTCAAGAATCAGCTTCAGCTTCACCACATTTGCACTAGTAGCCTCAATAAAGAATACAACATCGTTAGCAAAGAAAAGATGAGATACTTCAGGGCAAGCTTTTGTCATCTTCAAAACCGCCAATTCTTTCTTGCAAACAGCTCTTTTAATCAGCAAAGAGAGAACATCTACTACAAGGATAAACAGATAGGGAGACAATGGATCCCCTTGTCCCAATCCCCTCTTCGCTTTGAAAGCAGCTAACTTCTTTCCGTTGATCATTACACGATAAGAGACTCTACTTACGCACTCCATTACCCAGCCAATCCACTTGGAGACAAATCCCATCCTTCGAAGTAATTTTTCTAAAAAACACCAGCTAACCCGATCACATGCCTTCATCATATTCGTCTTCACTGCACACCACACCTTCCTACCTTTTTTTTTTCGTTTCATGAAATGAAAAGCCTCGTGAGCAACATCAATATTCTCTTGGATCACCCTCCTAGGGACAAAGGCACCCTGTTCCTTAGACACAAACTCGGACAAAAAGGACTTCAACCTGTTGGCTAACACTTTAGACACCACTTTACTCAGAAAATTACACAAACTTATTGGACGAAAATGAGTTAATTCCTCTGGTCCTATGACCTTAGGAATAAGAATCAGGTCAGTAAGATTCAAAGAAAATGGCATCTTACCTGAAGAGAAGAAGTCCATCACAGCAGAAGTTACCTCAGGCCCTACAATGTCCCAATAAGTGTGGAAAAAACAACCATTAAAACCATCAGGGCCTGGTGCTTTGTTTGCACCAAGCTGAAAGACTGCCTCCCTAACTTCCTCTAGTTCAATTTTTCCTTCTAGTTTACTCCTCATTTCCAATAAGAAATTCTAATTAGACAAGTATATAAATAGTAGATTTTAATTGGATAAATACATAATATTAGTATTGCCTGCATGGTATAACCCCTCTATTAAAGATTTTCTCCTTCGTAACCCTCTAAATCCCTTCCCTCCTAATCCTAATGGCTCAATCCAAACAACAAAGTGTAAAGGAAGGAGGAATATGCTAAAATACTATGAGTAACGAAAAAAATTCTTTAAAATTGGTTGCTTGTAAATTATTTCCATATATATCGTTGAGAATCAATTTTGTGAAGCAAATATAAACCGTTCATGTTTGTTATGTCTTATTTTTAATAAAGAGATATGCGATCTCTTAACAAATATAAACGATTTATATTTATTATAAAGCGATCTTAGGCATAAATTTTTTTATTTTTATATTTAATCTTCTTTTTCTGTCAATTAAATTTATATTTGTAAAGAAATCGCGTCTTCAACATGCGATCTTTGTATAAAAATGAGATCGCAGGTTAAAATTGCGATCTCTTGATAGTATAAATGTAAATACTTTAGTCGGGATGATTTTTAAAAAATTATTTTCCTATCGGTATTTCCGTACATGTGCCGTAAAGGAAGACCGGTGGAACCAGTTCAACTGACAGCATCGGCGGCGCGCTGGGAACAACCATAAAGAACCTCTTTTTTTTTTCTGGGTAAAAACATAAACGAAAGAGCACAAGTTGCGGACAGAAAATGTGAAAATTCACGGCAAGAGAAAGTTCAAAAGATCAAATTTCGCTGCTTGTCTGAGAGCTAGTCAAACCTCCAAAAATGGCATCCAGCTTCTTCAAATGGGGTTTCTGAATGTTGATTTCCGATAGTAGGAGATGAACCTCTTCTTCAGACCCTGCGAGACCCGAAGGTATGACAATACTTTGTATTTTGTTATGTTTTTGGACATTGTCTGCAGGCACTTCCCCGATTTTGGTCATATATTGTCTGAGATACAGGTTCTTCAAGTTTGCTTACTTTACGGCTTTTCTTATATTTGATTTGAGCTGTTCCAGTGTCTTTATCTGTCCAGATTCTTGTGCCAATGGACCGACCATTGAGGAATACAGAATTAATTTAAAAATTTACCTTGATTGAGCACCTAAACTATAATTTTGTTCCCCCACACCCCCCACAACAGAAAAGTAGGCTCTCATACAAGTTTAGAAATAGCAGAACTGTAACTCTCTTCTTGTGTTCTTAAATTAATGGTTTGGTGCCTATGATTACAAGTCAAAATAGTTACTCCTAGTTTAGTTACTCCTAGTTGAATGCCAAAACTGAGAGTCAAATGTTACAATGAGTTGTCATGATGTAAACTTGGAACGATGTCTGGTTGTTGCTTACATCTTATGAAAGCAAGCATAAATACATACCTCTAAAATCACCTATACACATTTATGGTACTTCGTAAGTGATCACTTCTGGTTTAAGTTTAATGTGGCAAGTGTTGGAGCTCCTAGAGTGTCCCTTTGCGATTGATCTATTCTAGTGTCAGTCGTAGGTCAGATGAATTTTGAATGTAATGAATGCAACCAATTGATTATTATCTTACTGAGAAATTCTCACTGTATGTATTATTTCAGTTTTCACTCTTCAAGCAGATCAAAGATAAGAGTTGTAAAGTTCCTCGAGTCCAGCCTCCTCCACTGCACACAATCTTGTATTCCCATATGGCATCCAGTTCTAATCAAGCAAATATTTTCCCTTCTGATACCCGCTGGACATATGACGTGTTCCTTAGCTTTAGAGGAAAAGATACTCGATACAACTTCACTGACCATTTGTATGTTGACTTAAAAAGGAAGGGAATTGTGACTTTCAGAGATAATAACCTGGAGAAAGGAGAAGCTTTTTTCAAACAACTCATGGAAGTAATTGAAAAATCTCGATTCTCAGTTGTAGTTCTGTCAAAGAACTATGCTTCTTCCTCATGGTGCTTAGAGGAACTTGTGAAGATTCTAGAGTGTAAGAGACAGAAAGGGCACAGAGTTTTGCCAGTCTTTTATCAGGTAGATCCGTTTGAGGTAAGGAGACAAGCTGGTGGGTTTGGAGAAGCATTTGCAAAACATGAACAACGTTATCACGACAATTTAGAGAAGGTGGAAAAATGGAGGAATGCACTGATAGACGTGGCTAATTTATCAGGATGGACCACTAGGAGTCGGTAATTATAACTTTCTTGCTTATTCCAACTTGAGGTTCTTCATTCAAAGTAACAGTTTATTTGCAATGATGCTTGTGCATGATTCAAACTAAGAGTTGTTCTTCATTCAAATTAATGAACTGCTGTTTTTAGCTTTTTTTTTTACCTAATAATCCTTTAGGATCTCTCATGAAAACCCTTACTTGTTCACAGCTATGAGTCAAAATGCATTGAGGAAATTGCTGGGTTAATATTAAGTGAATTGCTCTTCACTGGCTTGACTTTTCCAAAGGACCTGGTTGGAATGGATCGTCGTTTTGCAGAACTGAGCTGTCACTTACAACTAGAGTCAGATGATGTAATCATGGTAGGGATATGTGGGATGGGTGGAATAGGTAAGACAACGATAGCTCATGCGGTCTATGGCAGGCTTGCTGATCGTTTTGAAGGCAGTAGCTTTCTTGAACATATAAAAGGAAATACTCTGCTTCACCTACAGGGACAGCTCCTCTCCGAAACACTGAAAGACAAGGATATAGTGGTAAGTAACATCCATTCTGGAGCTACAGCAATTGCGAACCGCTTAAAACATAAAAGGATTTTCCTAGTCCTTGATGATGTAGATCAAATCAAGCAGTTGGAGATGTTAGCTGGAAGTTCTGACTGGTTTGGACCCGGTAGTCGAATCATCATAACCTCAAGAAATGAGCATTTGCTATCATCACATGGAGCAAGAAAAATATATAGACCCGAGCATCTAAACGGGGAAGAGGCACTTCAGCTCTTTGTCAACAAAGCTTTTAAAGGAGACCATACTTCAAATTCAGCAGATTACACAGAACTAACCATGCGTGCCATCCAGTGTGCAGGTGGCCTTCCTCTAGCTATAAGAGTCATAGGCTCTTTTCTCTGTGGTAGAAGCATAAATCAGTGGCGAGCGGCAATCGAAAGAATGGAGGAGGAATCTCCTGCTGAAGAAGTCTTCGGAATACTCAGATTAAGTTATGATGGATTAAACGAAAGTCAGAAAAAGATTTTCTTGGATATTGCATGTTTCTTCAGGTCAAAAACTAAAGTTTGGGTAACAACTATCATGGCCAGTTTTGGTTTTCAGCCAGATATTGACATGGAAGTCCTTATTGAACAATCCCTTATAACTATTTCGGGCGAGAAAATTGAGATGCACGATTTAATACAGAAAATGGGTTGGGAAATCACGCGCAAGGAGAATCCTGAAGAACCTGGAAAGCGCAGCAGACTCTGGCTTTGCAAAGATATCCATCCTGTGCTGGCCAATAATAAGGTAACTCTTCTTTTCTAAAAGAAACATCAATGAGATTAATGTTTTGCATCTTCCTCTGGTCTCGGCTTATGCATATAAATGTTTTTGCTTTTCAATGGAAGGGGACCGAGAGAGTTGAAGGGATAGTTCTCGTCTCATTCTCCCGGGAGAAACAATTGCTTCCTCTAGATGCTCAAGCTTTCTCAAAGATGGAACGGCTCAGATATCTCCAAATAATCTATGATGTGCAGCTCCCGCAAGGCCTGGCTTATCTTTCTAATGAGTTAAGATACATGGATTGGCAGGATTATCCATTAAAATCTTTTCCTTCTACGTTCCAACCAAAGAGCCTCCTTGAGATCCACCTCCCTCACAGCAAAATTGAATATCTTTTTCATGGTATAAAGGTTAGTTTCTTGAACGACTCTCTGAACGAGCTTCAAAAATCCGAACTAACTGTTTTATTTTTTTATTCTTTTCTAATTCTTTCTAGTCTCTAGAGAAGTTGAAAATCATCAATCTCAGCTACTCCAGAGAGCTGCTTAGGACGCCAAATTTGGAGTCCTTGCCAAATCTTGAGGAGTTGAATCTTGAAGGTTGTATAAGATTATCTGAGATTTGCCCATCCATTTTGGTGCATGAGAAGCTTGTTCTTCTGGATCTGAGAGGATGCATCAGTCTGCAGTATCTACCAAATAAAATTTGCTTGCGGGCGCTTAGATTGCTCAACCTCTGTGGCTGCACAAAGCTGAAAAAGTTTCCTGATATAATTGGCAATATGGAGAACCTGTTGACCCTTTCTTTACATGGGACTGCTATAAGAGAAATTCCACTGAGCATCAGAAGTCTAACTGGTCTTGAATTACTTGACTTGCAGTTTTGCAAAAATCTTATTGCTCTTCCAAGTGGTATCTGTGATTTGCTGTCCCTTAGAAAGTTGTACTTAAATGGTTGCCCGAAGCTTCAGCACTTGCCTGACAACATTGGTCAATTGGAGCAACTAGAGAGGCTTGATCTAAGGGCAACTTCCATAAGCTGGCTTCCACCGTCCATTGCATATCTAAAGAATCTTGAATGGTTATTTCTCTCCAGAGATGATCTTAGAAATGCTCGTAATCACAGGAGTAGGTTAATGAGGGCTGTGCTGATGCTAGGAAGAAGCTCAAAGTCATTGTTATTGCCTTCTTGGTCAAGCGTCTGTTCCTTAAAGAAGCTCGAATTAAGTTATTGCAACCTTAATGAAAGAACACTTCCTCACAATCTTGGTTGCTTTACTTCTCTGGAGGAATTGTGTCTAAGTGGCAATGATATTGGCAGTGTACCTGAAAGCATCGTTTACCTTGTGAAGCTTAAAGTTCTTTTGCTGAATGATTGCGGGAAACTCGTAATGTTGCCAAAGCTGCCATCGAGTCTGACTTGTGTTGAGGCAGAAAATTGCAGTTCTTTGGAAAAGGTTCCTGATCCGCTTTTTTTATGCATTTCGGAGATTGTCAAGTTAAATTTCATCAATTGCTTCAAGATTGCTGATGACAAAAGTCTATCCTCTACAATGCTAAAGGATTACATTTATTCTCATACTCCATGCCATAATACTTCATGCCATGTTGAGGAATGCAGGGAGCATGCATATGAAATTACTCTTCCAAGGAACAGGCTTCCCGAGTGGTTCCAGCATCAAAGCATGGGTAAGAGAGTAAAAGCAGACATTCCCCCAAAGTTCTGTACTTCTGTTATTAAAGGAGTAGTTGTGGCTGCTGTCTTTGGCCACCTCAAGGCTGAAGCTGACAATAAGCGGTGCCAAACTGGTCTTATTTTTTCTTCAAGATGTCCTCCTATCCAGTGTAAGTTGTCAATAGATGATGGGACTGTTGGGGATTATGAGCTCATGCCCTTTAGTCGGTTGGGTTATGACACATCCATCAAGTCCAATCACCTCTGGATGGGCTACTGCTTTGTTGATCTAAAGCAATGCAATTCTCTCGAAGCTGTCTTAGGATCCGAGGATTGGTGGGATTTGGAAGTCAAAATGTGCGGGATCCATCTCATTTATTGGCAAGATAAGGAAGATGTCCTCCAGTTAATCTCTCAGTCAGCCTCGTGTAGTGATGAATTTGGACAGGAGGAGCTGAGGCCATATAAAGCCTGCCATCTGCACTGGATCATGGGACTCTTTCTGGCTCTGGTGGTTCTTTGGATTGGTTGGCTTCTTCAAGCTTTGCTGTAGATCTTAACTCTTGCTTTGACAAGTGGTTTAATTAGAGCAGACAACATTATGAATTCGTACAGGAGGAGCTGGAGCCGTGTTAAGCCTGCCATCCGCACTGGATTATGGGACTCTTTCTGGCTCTGGCGGTTCTTTGAATTGGTTGGCTTCTTCAATCTTTGCTGTAGATCTTAACATTTGTTTTGACATGTGATTTAATTAGAGCAGACAGCATTGCCTCTTTGATAACAACCTTATCTTTATTGAATTGAAATAATGGCGGCTGCCATTTGAGAAGGGTCAGACTCTCTAGATACAAGAAACTAACAAAAGTCAAATACTGTAATATCTCGTATTTTAAGACTTCAAACAATAAAAATATATATTCATAATTAAATGTATAGTTATGATTATATTATTTAGAGGAAAAATGGAAGATAATAAAGAGCTATTTAAGGAAGTATTGATATATACATATATAAGGAAATAAGACATTAAAAATATATCTTGGAAAAAATACATGGAAAGAAATAAGAAAACATCTTTAAAAAATATATGGAAAAGAAAATATATATGACATGATCATGGAAATCAGTTCAAAAATATTAATAACTAAAATAGAAAATTTACTCCTCCAAATATTCTGCACAACTCACGTCTGTTAAGCAAAATAAAAACTCTATTAGCAAAATTATAGGCTAAAAATCATGAATTCTAGTTGACAAAATTAGAAGATCTAATGGCAACAATATTAAATATATGATTCTCTCCTTTAAACGAAGCAGTGAGGAAAAAAGATATATCGAGAGTAAAGGAGTCAGAACAAGGCTTATCATCGTCCATTCATGTAGAATAATTGTATTCTTCATATAAGTAAGTTGAATCATTTCTTTTACTCATTCGTTTTAGCTTAGTTTATGTAGAATTAGATTAAGGATGCTTAGTTTGAATTGTTAATGCTGAATTTCAGTGGTGATATTTTTAAGTTAAAAAAATTTTGTATCTATGAATTTATCAAGTGATTATGAGCTCATCTCTATTATTTTAAGCAAACCCAAAACAGTTTTGGTTTCATTTTCTAGTTCCAAAAATACCCTCAATCAAATTTATTTTATAGTTAGTCAAATTTAGTTTTTCATGATTTTAGTATAATTATCTATTTTATTAACTTCTCATTCTGTTAACTATTTTCGCGATTCCCTCAATTATTTCTCACGATTCTCTTAACTATACAATCTGCTTTCACTCTTTTGAAATTCTCCAATTCCATATCTGCAACTTCCACACAAAAAAAATCTACTTTATTTACTTAAAACTCTCCTAATTCTCCAATTCTACTTCATTTTTATTTTATTTGAATTACTCATTTTTATGATAGAATATATTATTCACAATTCCGTGCGTAGCATGGATCATCCTCTAGTGTAAGTTTATTGTATCTTTTTTTGTTGAATCATTTGAAAGTTAATGCGATTCGAAATTTTCGAAAGTTATGGTGATTCATGATTTTCAAGAAATCATTCGACCTGATTTTGTATCTTGTAATGTTCCATTTATTTTAAAGCGTAGTTAGTCATGTTAGGTTTATAACCACTCTAAGAACGCTGATCTCGGAGGTAGGCAGACCGAGATATGATTTTTTTAAATTCACCTCATAAACTTCCAAAATTGTCCTTATTACGAAAATTCGACCCTGAATAGAATTTTTTTAATAGAATTCTTCGTCTTTTTAACCAAATATCTATATCTATACTTATATACTAAAAGAGAAAGGGAGAGTAAGATAATTTCCTACTCTCAACCCTATAAAGGAGAATGGTGAATTTTCTACTCTCAAACCCCTTTTTTATTCTCTTTCTCCTCAATTTTTTTTATTTATAATATTTCTCACAAATTTTAACACTTCTTCATTTACATTATTCTCATCATTTACTCATTTCTTACATCTCTTTCTAAATGAACATTCGATGATAAAAAATTTTATATATGAGAGATGAAATGAAAGTATAAAACTGGAAATCTGTACTTATATACTAAAAGAGAGTTCTACCAACTCTCTAAGGGAGAGTAAAATAATTTCATACTCTCAATCCTATAAAGGAGAGTATGATGAATTTCCTACTCTCAAACCCCTTTTTTATTCCCTTTCTCCTCAATTTTTTTATTTATAATATTTCTCACAAATTTTAACACTTCTTTATTTACGTTATTCTAATCATTTACCCATTTCTTACATCTCTTTCTAAATGAACATTCTATGATAAAAATTTTATATATGAGAAATGAAATGAGAGTATAAAACTGGAAAATATTGTTTATTTATAAAGCATCTTTTATGCTAAATTTTCAGTATTTTTATTATTTTTATATAGGAGGATACAATTTTAAAAAGTACAGTTATATGAATATGTCAATATTTTAAAATAAGAACATAATCAATTTGGCCATTTTACGCATTATCACTCATAATATTTCTTTCGTTTAACATATTACTAAAATTATCATGAACGCATAATTATATAAATAAAAACATTAAATTCCTTATAAAATCATTTCCAAATGATTTTTCTACTCTCACCCTTTTGTTATGTCCAGGCTCAAATTCTTGATCAGAACCATGATCCGATTCATGATTTTTGCCATTTATAACTTCGGCGGTTCGTTTCGACGAACTAGATCCTTTGTTGGATCTATATGGAAATACATTTTCAAAAAACGATGCATTTCTAGATTCCATTATCGTATTGTTGTGTATATTGCGAATCTTTGATTCACACACAATGAATCGATATGCATTACTATTATGGGCATAGCCAATAAAAACACAGTCCACAGTTTTAGGACCTATCTTTACTTTCTTCGGTATTGGAATTGCTACTTTAGCAAGACACCCCCACACTCGTAAGTGTTTGTAGGATAGTCTCCTACCATGCCATAATTCATATGGTGTCTTTTCCTCTTTCTTTTGAGATACCTTATTCAAAAGATAACTACTAGTTAAAATAGCTTCCCCCACTGGTTCTAGGGTAACCCTGAACTCAGAAGCATCGCATTCATAATTTCTTTTAGTGTGCGATTTTTTTCCGTTCAACACTGTTCGATTGAGGTGAGTAGGGCGCAGTTACTCATGGACTATTCCATGTTGTGCACAAAAGTCACCAAATTGTGCTTCATATTAACCACCTCTAGCACTTCTCAATCTTTTTATTCTCTTGTTGAGTTGATTCTCAATTTCATTCTTATAGAGAATAAATTTGTCTAAGGCTTCATCTTTGCCCTCAAGCAAATACACATAGCTATATTTCTCGTGCTATCGTCGATAAAATTAATAATATGCTTATTACCGCCTCTTATCTGTACATACCTTAAGTCACAAATATCATTATGAATAAACTCAAGTGGTTCGGTATTTCTTTCAACAATTTGAAATGATGATCTCGTTAGTTTTGCTTCTACACAAACTTCACATTTGTGTTTAGCATCCACTTGAAATGCCGATATGTATTCCATGTTAATCAATTTCTCAATTGAATCGAAATTAATATGTACAGTCTACCATGCCATAAACTGGAAGACTCAATCAAGTAAGTGGAAGAAGAATTTTCTTTATTGACCATAGTCATTATATTGAGCTTGAGTAGCCCATTACATTCATATCCCTTCCCCACATACATTCTGGACTTAGACAATATAACTTTGTCTGACTCAAATACCATACGAAACCCATGTTTATTCAATAATAAATCGAAAACTAAAATTTTCCCTATCTCTGGCACGTAAAACACGGCGTTGAGAGTCAGCAACTTCTGAAGGTCATCTTCAGCACCACTTTGACTTTACCTTCAACCTCAGATGAGGCCGAGTTCCCCATGTATAATTTCTCTTCACTGACCGGCTCAAGGGTTGTTAAGAGGTCTCTGTTGGAGCAGATGTGCTGGGTAGCCCAGTGTCATTCCACCACTCCTTTGGATTTGACCATACCAGGTTTACTTCTGAAACCACAGCAGAAAGGTTGATGTCAAATATGTCCTGGGATAAGGCATCAACCACGTTGGCCTCGGGCTTCTTCTTCTTTGGAAGCCGGCACTCAGCAGATATGTGGCCATTCTTGTGACAGTTGAAGCATTTCCCCTGAAACTTTGGCTTAGAAATGCCTCCCTTAGGCTCATTCTTGGCCTTGGTTTTCTTGGGCTTTGAGCTTTACCGGTGCTCCACCATGTTGGCTTTGGCAGCACCTGTAGGAATGTTCTTCTCTGACCTGTTATCTTCTTCAATACGAAGTCTAATGATGAGGTCCTCGAGCGACATTTCCTTGTGCTTGTGCTTTAGGTAGTTCTTGAAGTCCTTCCATGCCGGTAATGACTTCTCGATTATTGCAATCACTTGAAAGGTTTTACTTAGAACCATACCTTATGTATGGATCTCACGTAAGATTACCTGAATCTTTTGCACTTGATTGATCACTCCACCATTTTATGGTCGAGGAACCATCGACAACAAACTTCTTTGTGCCGGCATCCTTTGTCCTATACTTGTGGTCCAAGGTATCCCACAGTGTCTTCGCTGTCTTTAGTGTACAATACACATTATATACAACGAATCATGCAGCTCGTTCAAAACATAATTTTTACACAGAAAATCAGAAAGTTCCAGGCATCAACAGTTTGAGCAGCCTGGACATCTGATTGTCCCTCAGGAATCTTGGGAGCTTCCTCAGTCAAGAAACGAGCAAGATTCAGGGTGGTCAAGTAGAAGAGCATCTTTTGTTGCAACATTTTGAAGTTCAACCCATTGAACTTCTCAGGTTTCTCAATGTGGTTCACAAGAACCACGGTAGGCACGGAGTCTGTGCCTCCCAGAGGCATAGCAGGAGTAAAGCCAAAGCCCTTAGCCACAAATGTGGCAACGTCACTAGCAACAACAACGGTTGGATTGCTTTCAGAAGCCATCTAAAATCAAAAGACAAGCTACTTAGTCTTAAGATTGTGGAAATAATATAATAAAATAATCTCGATGAGCACAATTAAAGGATGAAAAGATAAGTAGAGGCCCATGGCATTGAATAAAAGGAATGTAATTGAAAATGTTACTAAACCAACATTAGTTGGTTCAAGTGGTAAGACACTTGTTCCCCTTAAGTAAGGGTCTCGGGTTCGAATCTTTGTGGATGGAGAAAACTCATGCTGGGAGAGCTTTACCCCTTAAATGGGCCTACTCGGCTTGAACTGGATTAGTGAGTAGCCTAATGGATTTCCGGATACCAGTGTACACACCAAAAAAATGTTACTGATTGTCGAGGTCTGTGGCAATTACAGTTTTCTTAAGACTAATTCACCCCCTCTCCATCGTGCTAAGGATACGTGGATGTCAGTATCACAGGATACAAGGATAGCAAGCCATAAGTAGTACCGAACTTGAAACTCTAAGGCAAACTGTACAGCTTCTAAACACTATTTGAAAACTATACACGAAAACCACAGAGAGAGTTTGTGTTTTCAGTTCGAAAACTGTATATTCAGCTTTGAGCAAAAGGCTCAATTTATAGAGGGTTTGTCATTTAATGGCAATTAATTAGGCTATTATACTGCATTAATATTGTATTGTCGGTTACATTGCATTAATACGACCGTTACAGTATTAATTTGACCGTTGCACTATATTAATACGTCAGTTACAGTATTAATTATAAAAGTAAAATTGCCAATATTTATCCAACAATTAAAATAACTAGTAAAGTAATACAATTAAATAAATTGAAATTAGTTTCCATAATTTATTTCTAAATTGAAATTATTTTCCCTAATTTGAATGGTTAGTTACACATCTAGGGTTTTATATTCTTCTTGTGCACCTTCCAAATGTCCCAAGAATGAATTATCATAACAAATTAACTACTGTACTCGTAGGAAATTAAGATATGAAAAAACTTGTTATGATTCGATCCTAATTAGGATACTTAAGGTCATTTAATGATATTCCTATCATTCTCACCAATAGGTATACCTTCGTAAGAGCTTATGTTAGGTTACCTCTAAATTAATTTAGAATTGGTTTGTCAAATTTATGTAAATTTCCTAATTTATCCAATTGTTGACCAGGCAATTGAAAATGCATTAAGTATAACCTATATAATTCAAATCAAACAAATAATAGATGAGAGAAAAACAAATTTAGTTTATCAATTGAGTTTCATTGATCCGAGGAAATATACGAGTGTAGACATCAAACTCGATCTACTTTCTTGTGGCTTGATTGCTCCCTCATCTCTTTGGCATCTCCTTCTGCTCCAATCTGTTGTATGCTAAAAGTGAAAGATAATCCCTAATCTAACTCTCAAAAAGACCCAATTGAACTTTACAAATTCAAATCATAAATATTCTTACATATAATCAAGAGGGGACGAGGAGAATTAGTGCTACAAAAGAATGATGATTTTTCACCACATGGGCATATTGAGGCCTTTTATACTTATTGAATGGCCTTAAAAATACCGGTTCAATTACAGGTTATTGAAGATGGTTATTGACCATTGCCATGGAGAGACAAATAACTAAGGATGGATCCAAAAAACCCAACCAAGGAGGTCGAAACTTAAGGAAGATAGAGGTATTTTAGTAAAAATATAGACAAAATCAATAAATTTTTTATAGGACTTCACATAATTTTTTGAGTTTAGGGGCGATCGCCCCCATGCACTCCCCTTCCCACCGAATCCATCCTTGCAAATAACTATTCATATCTTTTGAACTTTGAATCTTCCCATCTTGCACTTTGTCAATTAGACTTTTAGTAGACTATTGTAGTCATTTAGCTCATGCGCTTCAGGCCCATAAATTTACCCACAATATTTGTGCTCAATCCCTTAGTCTCTTGTAAGAGCAAGGGATTGGATAAGCTTTGCCACTTTTTGAATCACCCCATGGGCTCAAATCATTTTGCGTGCTTTATTTTATCACTTTATGAACTTTCTCTCGAGTTTTGTGATGTTGATGAAGTCTTCTCCCAATGAAGATGTTGAAGCCTTTTTTGCAAGGAATGTTGGCAATTAGCTTTACTATTGTATAGTTGTATTTCAAACCTTTTGCTCTTGTTTTTAGTGTAGTTTGTAATATTACCTTTATCATATCGCTCCATAAGAACTTGGTCTCCTGGCCACCCCAACGAGGATTTGTGCTTAAAATTTTCTCTGAGCTTGGGTCGT
Organism: Lagerstroemia fauriei; assembly: GCA_025802135.1. NCBI lineage: Eukaryota > Viridiplantae > Streptophyta > Magnoliopsida > Myrtales > Lythraceae > Lagerstroemia > Lagerstroemia fauriei. The sequence goes on along the minus strand of JAOYND010082799.1, from coordinate 5,919 downwards.
CTCTCGTACTTAGACAACTCTTGATGTTGTGTAGAAAGGATACGTGTTGGAGGTCACTTGTTAATGACCCCTTTGCTACTTGAGGCCTTGGAACTCTTTAGTTGATGTAGACATTATTGATAAGATCCTTTTCATTAGGAACACAATTGCAAGCTGGTGAGACCTCTTGAGTTCTTTAAGTGCTTGAATTGTCATGAAGAGCCCCACCCTTGACAATCATAACTTAATATTTTCATTGCTCCCTTGTGGTGAGGTAAGATCATTTAAGAATTTCTAGGGTATGATGGGCTGTTATGGCTTTTTAGTAAGAATAGAATCTTAATTATTAAGATTGCTTATGCTTTCTTGAAAGGTAAAGGGGTCAACAAGTCAGTGTAGCGCCCTCAACTTCTCATCAAGTGGGAGCAAAGGTTGGGAAAAGGCTTTGGTCTATGTAGTGTCCTTATAAGGGTTAGGAGTTTTCTTTGGAGAAGCTACTACAATATCGTTGTTGTTGGAGAGAACTTGAGGAGGCAAAACTGATCGAGTAATTAGAGAGGGGGAAAATCCTCTATTCACCCTAGCTCACAAGAACTCAAGATTTCCATAGCCTTTGACACTTACCCCTCTTCCTATTGACCACCGCCCATCTCCATACATTTTAGGAGCTTCCTCTATTTCTCAGCCATGGATCTTGGAGCATCTTGAATCCTAAGCAAGGTTCCAACATCTGCCTCGGCACCGAGCTCGATGAAGACAGGCTGCTGGAGAAATTTGTTCAAGAAGGATAGTGATAACAGACTTACGTACCATGCTCGGGTGAAGCAATCTGCAGGTAATGTGGTAAGCTTCCATTTGATGCCTTGCAGGAAGGTCTGAAGCAGTGGGAAAACTGTTCCGTTGGCTAGTTTATAGAAGAATTCCCTGATTATCATTTAGTTGCTGCTTCTTTAAACAAAATATGGGCGTAAATATGGTGGAGTAAGTGAGCTAAAAAAGGTAATCTTTTCGTTCTCAAGTTCTCAGACTTGAAGCTATTGCAATGGGTTCTAGAAAATGGTCCATGGTTCATCGGAAGGAAGTTGCTAGTGGTTCAACATTGGTCTCCTGACCTTTCTACAGGTAATGTCAATATGAAATCAATTCCTCTATGGTTTGTCTTCTGAGATATTCCAATGCATCTTTACAGCAGCACCTGCTTGAGTTAGATTGCGAGCTCTATTGGTAGGTCATTATATATGGATAAAGGTACTACCAATTACCACTTGGATTTCACTAGGATTTACATTGAAGTTGGTAGTGAGGATGCTTTTCCTGATACCATCTGTGTGGAATTTAGTAAATATTTATTAATTCTATATAGATTTCTAGTAGGGTTATTATCCTTAAAATACGAACTATCATAGAATTTCTTATTTTATTACAAACTATTTTTCGTCCAAAAAATCACCAACAATGCTCTGTCTTCCCCAATCTACCACGACGTTGATTTTAACCATGTGTAGCATTATCTTTTTGACGGTGAAAATAGTACCGTACATGACATTTGACATGGCATCTCTTTTTGCTTGAAAAATCATGAATTATCATTGAATTTTTATTTTACCACAAACTATAAATCTAGAAAATCACGAACCATGCTACGCTTCCCCTATCTACCATGGTGTTAATTGAATGAAAGAAAGTGTTTATTCTTAGCATCTTTACATGCTCCTTTGTATTTTCTTTTTAAAAGGATATTAACATAACACAAATAAGATATATAAAATTAACTTATATATTCCATTATATTACATATTCTTCAAACCTATGTTCCTTACAATATAAAGATACCAAATCTTCCTTACAATATAAAGATACCAAATCATCATCAAAATGACCATATTCCTTAATTTGATGACACTAAATCATTATTAAAATGCGTCCCTTACACTATAAGGACAGCCACATCTCAAACTTGCATCGACTTGACTTCAGAAACTCAAAAATTGAAGAGATCCACTTCGAATTCCGATAGCAATCGTACACCCACCAACCGAAATGAGCAATTCGAAATTAGGACAGAAATAACATTTACAACCTCTATACGCATCAAACTTGATGTGGCTATTCTTATATTATACGGAGCACATTCATTATGATGATAGTTTGATGTTATCAGATTGTAAGGAATATGGCCACTTTGATGATGATTTGGTATCATTATATTGTAAGGAACAAAAGCATATAGTTGATGAACTTTTCAAGAAAATGTGATACAATAGAATATATAAAATGATTTTATATATCTTACTAGTATTCTACTAATGTTATCTTAAAATGAAAATACAAATGAGTATATGACAAAATATAAAGAATAATCATTTTTCTGAATGCATGGTAGATAGGGGAAATTAGAGTATAGTTCGTGATTTTTTAGGTAAAAAATAATAGTTCATGATTTTTCAGGCTAAAAGAGATGCCACTCAGATGCCATGTGTGATGTTATTTGCATCATCAGTAAAATTAACGTTATACGTCATCAATTAACTGTCAAAATTGATGTCGTAGTCGATTGGGGAAGACAAAGCATAGTTCACGATTTTCTGGACGAAAAAATAGTACATGGTAGATTAGCGAATTCGATGGTAGTTCATACTTTTTTAGACAAATAATTATTTTAATACGTTCCATCTTTATTCATTATTAGTCTGTAAACACTATTTATGTTTGGAATATTATATATTCATTGAAGATGTGTCATTATCATGCCAAGTTAAAGTTTACCAAGTTGAGAATTCAATTGTATAAATAATGCGAGAATTAGAGTTCGAACAAATAAGTTATAGTCAACTGAAGTCAACTGCATAATCAAACTTTCCTTTACATACTCATTTCTAATACCGGTTCTATGTATCCAGTGGTTAAAATTGGAATAAGAATTAGAACCGGTTTTAATCGATTACAGTCGGTTTTGATTCTATCCGCCACTTGTATACACCCCCTACCTACCTATGGCACACTAAGGAAGAATGTCAGTTGCTCATTAATAGCCGGTTCCGAAGAGAATGGACTTGCCCAACAATTTCCCCCTCTAGTCTGCCCTAATTTTATCCTAATTTCATCAGTTACCCTCTCGTTGATTTACCCCTCCAATTCTTTGCTATTCGCTGAAGTTCTCAAGTGAATGAAGAATCGAAGACCTAAAGATGCACAGCCCCATGGAAATAGGATAAATCCAAGGGCTCGATGGGGTTAATTCACCAGAAGAAGAACATGAAGCATTTCGGAGGCGGCGGTCTCTCGCTTAAAGCTTTGCTAGTATGAAGTACAACCGTTATCAGCATAACCCGGCTTTGATCAGTGCTTATCCGACTTCCCGATTTCTACTTACTCCTAATGGATGCCTTGTTCATGTTTGGAGTTGCAACAATATTCGCTTTTGAACCTTTGCTAAGTGTTCTGACGAACATGGCTTCAGTAGCAAAATTTTCCCAATTGTTGCTGCTACAAGTGAATTGCTATAATCTCGATATATCTCATCCTCCTAACGTTGCAGTTTCATCCGTATATTATAGTTGCAAGTCAATCTGCTTGTTGTTATGCATAAATGAGCTGCTTGTTTGTGCGTGTAGCATTTTGTTCACATCTAGTAGCTGCAAGTGGGAGCTTTTCCAGTTTTATTCACGACGAGGTTATGTTCTTTTTAATCTCGTTCAGTTAACAAAGTTGCAAATTTAGTAGTTCTGGTATGGAATGCAGAAGGATATGATAGTCACCTTTCTATTTCTATATTGTTTTTGGTTTGTTAAATAAGACTTGACAGTGAAAGTACGAAGGGGATCCCAACTCGATTGCACGTACACGAAAAGCAATATTGGAGTATTGGAGACTTGGAACCTATCAATTTAAGGAGTTTATGTTGTACTCAGCTCTGCCTTTATTATACTATGCATCTGAATCTGACTGGTTAACATATCATTTGTTTTGAGTTACACGTAAAAAAGGTATAAGTACTTCAAATCTCTTACTGCTTGTAAATTTATCATTGATTCCAAGTGCAAAGTTTCCTTTACTACTCTCGCTCTCCTTCTCCTTTTAGTTTCTATATCCTCCAGTAATGAACTGCAGCCTAAAATCGATGTCATGCCTTTTCTAAAAAAATCTATATCGAGCTCATAAGCTGACTGACTATTTTGAATTTTGCCAGAGAAGAAAAAGGAGTTCTACAAGAATGCTTAAGTTTGTGAGCATGTATAAGAAGTCACTCAAGCAACGCAATCAGCAAAACGATCCGTCCGTGCCAAAACATTTGAGGGCAAGTCTTATAGAAAACAAGAAAGTTACTAATAGCAGCAGGTCTTACAAAAAGAACAAAAAGAGGAGTTCACAGTCTCTGATGGAACTGTACGAGCAGAAGTGGGAAGAGGAGGAGAAAGCCAGAAGAGAGAGGGAGGCAATTATCAAGGCGAAGAAGGAAGAGAGAGAGAGAGAAAGTCAAAGCTCGGAGGAAGGTCGAGAAAGAAAAGATGTTGAAGAGGACTTGGAGGGGTCAGCCTGTTATAAAATACCGAATTCAGCATCTTTTGCAAACACTTGAGGGCTGAACTAGAAAAGGAATATCAAATTAGAGGATAAAGAAAGCAAATTCCTCCTTCCCCAAGGCGATGGTATATACTTTTATAGGTCAGCTCTTTTTCTCATTTGTATTGCTCAAAAGACTAAAAATCAACAATTTTCTTATATCCACCTTCAATGAAGTTATATGATTGAAAATATGCTACCATTTTCTACCTCTGTAGGACCCCTTCTAAGCTGGAAATGAGTCGTGTGCTACTGAGTGTAGTCACCAGAACTAGACCTGATCAGGAAGTGGCCTTATGACAGGGTATGGTTCTTCTAGATATTGATCTAGTTAGATAGAGAAGAGGCAGCTAAAATTGGTCGCCATGAAAGCAATGTAAACTTGCTGATCCTTTTAGCGAGCCGTTCTTGATTAGACAACTAATTTGTTCTGTATTTCTAATATGATTTTGCTGAAATATAACTCATCCAACTGTTGGAAAACTAGTTAACATGTGGCCCCATGGCATGACTAGATCTTGTTATACAACATTATGATGTCGCATTTTCAGAGCAAGTTGCTAGAGGTTTTCTACCATTGTGGTTATTGTACAATGCATAAGCTGTATTCTTAATTTTCTCCATAATAAGTTAAAAAGAGGGTAGTGGTGATGGTGACTCAGTCACCCTCTGCTATGTTGACCCCGTCAATATAGCGGTGTCCGCCAAAATTCAAGTTCAAAAACTCCGTTCTATTAAATATTGCAAATTAGGGATTTGAACTTCAGACCTTGACCTCAGCAAATCGTATGATTGGGTTTTGAACTATTAGACCACAACAATTAGTGATAATGTATAAGTTGTATTCGAATGTTGCAAAAGAGAGAGAAGCATAGTACCCTAATCATCTAAGATTCTTTCTTTAATCATCAATACTTGGAAGATACTTTGAATGGTAAAATAATAGAACACCCTAATCCTAAAAATGGTAGTTCTATTTTGACTTCCAAGTGAGACCTATGAGGAGGAATAAGGATGAGACCTTTGAATTTTGATGCTCTGACTTTCCATACATATGTATAATAAAAGACCAAGTTGTGTATGCCACAACTGCACAACAATCCTTGACATTTCAGTCTATACCATAACTGCGCAACCACCCTCCTCCTGAAGAGCACTCTTCGCGGTTGTCGTTGAGCTGCCACTAGTTGTCAGTACAGTTGTCTTATCTTTGTTTGGATTGATGTGAAAGGAGCAGGAGGGAAAGTACGGAAATTGTTCACCCCACTTGGATGTGTTTTTTAAATGAAGTGAAAAAAATGGGGTAAAATCTTTCTCATTTTCTTTAAACTCCAAATTGGGATTGAATGGGAGTGAAAGAGATAAAATGACGATAAT